>JAZGTJ010010305.1:0-18263 GCA_036877575.1 Botia almorhae | reverse complement strand
GTCCTGCGAAACACATACACACATTATATCTGCCTCATCACACATACAGTTAATACATTTATGACCAGCTACACACATTTATTTATTCAATATCCAGGGTGTTGCTATGCAGATGCTATGGTGTTCTGAGAGGTTTTAAGTGCATTGCTAAGCAGTTGCCATGGTAATCTGGGTGATTGCTACGGCATTGCTATAGTTAGCTGTTGTTGCTATGGTTTTTTGGGTGGTTGCTAGGGTACAGATAAATATGGTATAGATAGATAGATAGATAGATAGATAGATACACAAGTCTTACGTGTGTATCAAGAACATTACAGCCGACTCGCTCTGCCAGGAGGCGTGTGTATTTCACAGGCTGATAGTTCACTGACCAGCTGGACAGAGCTGACCCACTCTGAATGATTGCCCTGTGAAACAAACCTAGAGAGAGAGAGAGAGAGAGAGAGACAGAGAGAGAGACAGAGAGAGAAAGACAGAGAATGTCAGAAGAAAATAAAACATGAAATGTCATTTCAATATTCCAGCTCAATAATTCTATTAATTTCATATGTGAAAGAGTTGCGTTATCTTTCAGCTGTCATGACAGAGGGTCAATCCACATCCTGGGCCTTTGTATGACCATTATGACCCACACAATGATCACATGACTCACACCTTATACTACAGTACATGTGATCACTATACACACCATCCCCCACTCAGCTCCACTAAATGAGATACTTTAACACACTTGGACTGCCAACCTGTCAACCAATCAGCTAATAATCTATATCTGTTAGGTCTATTCAGCAATCAGCAGTAAAACACAGCTACTTGATCCCTGAGCAAGGGCCATTATCGGGCCCCTCCAGCGTTATGGCGATCGTCCATGTGCATCCAAGAGTCAAGAGGAGATCAGTGGTGCATTCTACCTCATCACCTCTGACACACTTCAGTTCAGCCAAGACAAACCTTCCATAATCAGCACGCAGATCTCTGACTCAATCTCTGACTGATACAAATGACAAAGACACTGTGGTGAAGCAACAACTTTAACAGCTACATCCTACAGGCACGTCCCGCTGGGTGGAAATCATGCCCACCTCCCTACCAGATGGGGTTGAATTGCTGAATTTTGGGAGTTGGAGCAAAATCTTGATCGTATCGCTGCTTATGTTGGGATAGAGAAGTTGTTTACGCTACGTTTACGTCAGAACAAATACACGATCACACACACATTTGTGCGTCTGAAATGGTCGATTTATATACAGTCTTGCTTCGTCGCCGTCGCGTGTTGAGAATGTTTATAAAATATTTAGTAGCTCAATATTCAATAGTTAAATGTTGTTTCAGACTTCCGGGCAAATTGAATGATTCTGTTTGATGAATCAAACACAATTCACATCAATATGCAAATTCACAAGAATGTTCTTTGTCTGCAGAATAGCTTCTCTAGTGAAGAGTGAAATTCATTTTTAATTGTTTGAAATAATCTTTTACTTGGTCTGGAAGAGGGAGAATAATTTGAAGAAAGCTTAAATCTTAATAACTTTTGTATCATCGTATTTCAGAGCCGCAGCATGAATACAAAATCTGCCGGGACAGGAAGGAGAGAGAACTGCATTAAAAGGGAGATTTCTAGTTAAATGAGACCAGATTATCCAAGAAGGAAGGTCCTTACAACATAAAACCCTCTGGAATTATCTGTACATTTAAATAAGCACATCTACATTTTATTCTAGCTGTAAAACATTAGATGAGAGGAGCACCATAAAATTATACGTATAAAGTCATGATTTGGTAAAATCCACCAATAAAAATATGGATAAAATGACATAATTGGGTCATTTAAATGAACGCTCTCATAAGCATAGGTGGGGAATACAGGAAACAGCATCAAATTTTCAAAATGGATGAGAGAGAACAGAGAGAAAGAAAGAGAGAGATGAGGAAAGGCAGAGTGGTATCAATACAATGAAGAAAAACAGTGATGTAGGATCAATATCCCGGCAGGTGTGTGTGATTAGCTCTGATTTCTGTAAACCACACTTACACACACACACACAAACAGCCCTCGAAGTGACGGGCACACCTACATACACTCGAGGCCCACAACAGAGGGATAGGGCTGATGAGGCAAGAGACCAGTTACCATGGTTACGGCAGAGATTACCGTGGTAACGGAAGCTAGAATGTGACAGTGGTCATGGTTGCAGAGGCAGCTGTCTCAGCAGTTATGGACTGCAAAAATATACAAGTCTCTTATGGAGACACACCCTACAAAGAACAAGACCTTACAGAAAACTACTGTAAATAAAAAGTATATTTCACGTAATGTTCGGGAATAATTATCAGGATCTCACTGAGCAGATTTTAAAATGCACATTGTTGAATTTTTTATTTTATACATTTAATAAACATGTTTTTTCAAAAGTGTAACGTTACATTGTTTTGAATGTGGTCGTTTAGTGGTTATAATGAATCCTACTGTATGTGAATGCTCAGAGTTCAAGCTGTCATGGCTTAACCATTCCGAGCTGCTTTGAGAAGGATTTAAAATAATGGGATTAATTGGAATTCTGACCTTCAGAATGATGTGAGAGAGTGAGCAAACTGACACAGGACGCTCCGATTCCTGAGCCAAACACTGTCACACGGCCCGGATCACCGCCAAAATATCCAATGTTCTTACTGATCCAACGGAGCGCCTGAATCTGATCCAAGAGACCGTAGTTCCCTTTAGCAGCCTGATCACCTGTGCTTAGAAATCCTGAGAGATACAGACAGACAGAAATGCAGACAGAGAGAGAGAAAGAGAGAGAGAGAGAGAGAGAGAGAGAGAGAAAGAGGGATTTTTTACTTGTAAATCTTGCTTATCAACGATCTTGACTGTGAAATTTTTAATAACGAGATTTGAACACTTCCTTTCGTGTCTTAGCAACAGGAAGAATGTATTTTTTAAGCTTTTGTGTTGTATATATTCATTTGATTAACCTTAATATTAAAAATATTGCAGCAACACAAAACAGATCTTGGGGGGGAAATGTATTAAAGGTGGTCTAGGTTAGGTCATTTTACAGAGGCTAGCAATAGCAAGCTAGCTTTGAACGCAAAAGATCCCGCCCTCCCTTCAGAGTGCTCTCCAAAGTCATGCCTTCTCCAAGACACACAAATCATATAGTTTGACAAATAGGACATCCTATCATTGCATTCTGACCTAATGCAATGATTGGACGAACTCATAGGGGTTACACAATATACCGGTTTGGGGTGTCACAATATACAATATTGACAATAACTGTGATATTAATAACCATGATGACTCATTCTGTGTTAATACTACATATTTTATAATATTGTAAATAATTCAGCACCAGCATCTGGTTGGCACTCCAAAACAGCAGGTGGTGATATTTCATCAGTTTACCATTTTGCCTTAAGAGCCACATTGATTACAAACTCTCTCTCTGTTTCTGTACACTCATATTTTGAGTGTAATAGTGAAACCCTATTTAAACAAAATTAAAGATGAGCTGATAGCATTACTTTTTTAATTTAATAGATACCCCAATAATACCTGTGAATTCTGTGAGTGAATTCTTTTGATAACCTAGTCACAGCCCTAGTCCTCCGTCTTCCACAGAAGAAATACATTTATATAAATATATTCAGACCACTTTACTTAGTGATTGCTATCAGGATGTGAAGAGACTTTCAACCAGCATAACAAAAAACGCTTCTGGAAAAAATAGCCAACCCTGCCTTCAATGTGGTATTAAAATTCCTTAAACCCTGTACTGAATGACCCGAGACGCAGCATGTCTGGAATGAAGATGCATGCCTTATGCTTTCCTGTAACGCAGCTTGTTGAGCATGCTGTTAGCAGTGCCAAGGTCATGGGTTTGAGTTTCAGGGAATGAAAATGTATAGCTTAAATGCCCTTAAAGTTGCTTTGGAGAACCGGCCAAATGCATAAACGTAAAAACCTCCATAAAAAGCCCAGCTGCAACCAATTGCGAGGCTCTGTACCGCCCCCAGCAACGCAACCAACCAGACGATGAGTTTTAAATGCTTTTCTGCATTGCAATTACGGTGAGTGAACACCTAACTGTTTGAATGCCACTCAAAAACTCAACACCTGTACAAATCATTATATTCATGAAATCGTTACAGTTCGGTGTACATGTAATGAAAACAGCTACAGGTCTTTAGGAGCAGTATACAGGCTACTAAACATTATTTGGCCCACTTTTCTCCAACAGGTACAAAAGGGCTTTGATGGGTTTATATAACTGTTAATGTTGGGTGTCTGTACTCTGCGCCGAGCATATCACACATATTTCTCTCATCATTATTCTCTCTGTAATATTGCTACCAACAGACCATCAGTGATTCAGTGATGATGTCTGTATGATGGTATAGAGATGGGTATAGAGACCAGGACATGTTTGTTGTCTTAAGAGGTTTTAGATGTTGTTATTTTATCAACAAGAGATTGTGGAAATGCGTCAAGGCACCTTTATTCCACAAGTTTGGGTATTTCTATACTCTTTCATTGTAGGTTATATTCTGTCTGATAACCGAGTCTGTGTTTGAACAGAATCTACCGTGTGAATAAACTGTTGTTTGGATGCTTTCATTTCCGAGATTAAACACTCTTTAGTAAAGATGACAAGGCAAGAGACGTTAGCAGCAATCTCACTGAATGAGACTTCACAGTTCAGCCTTCCGAAGCTCTTAAACAGCATTTCTGTGCTCTTCAGAAGACTCTGAAGCTTCAAAACAAATAGAGCTTCATTTGGAGAGAAATTAAACACGTACACATACAAACACACACACATGATGAACTTATTCCACCTCCCAATTCCAAAGCGATGAAAAGAGAGATTTTTTTCTGTGGTACATACCCAGTATTCCCACCCTGTAGTTGAGGGTAATAACGATGACATTGCCATAGCTGGCCAGCACACTGCCATCCATGATATTTCCTGTGCCCTCCATGTACGAACCACCATGAATAAACAACATCACAGGACGGGGGTCGTCTCGAGTGTCTCGAAGCCCTGCGCGCACACACACACACACACACACGTTGGGTTGTCATGTTTAATGCCGACATTCCATAGACATAATGGTTTTTATTCTGTGGGTGTATATATACTTTGGGTGTATTTTATAATTGTATATTCTATCCCCCAACATTAACTAATAATTTTAGACATTTTGTACAAGTTTGTTACCTGTTTGTTTCCTCATGGGGACTAAAAAATGCCCCCAAGATCAAAGTTTACTAGTGTTGTTATACTTTTGGGGACATTTGGTCCCCGTAACGTAGTGAATACCAACACACACACATCAGTGGGCACATCTCATGCGCTTCCATTGTTTATTCGCCGCTTAATCTAACCCCTGCTGTTACTACATTTGAAGTACAACATGATTTATGAACCTGTTGTATAGTAAGGACCGCCTCAAATGTCCTCACAAGTTGTTTTCCTGACATTTTCACTTTATATGTGAGGACATTTAAAAAATGTGTCCCTTACAAGTGCAGCCAAATCTGTACCACACACACACAGAGCATAAAGCTCTCGGCATTCTGAAGTATTTTTCATCACAGCTGCTGAAAATCTCAAAGTCCACTGAGATCTTCTGCACCACTGACAGACTTCAGCTTTAAATAATCTAGTTAACTCCTCAACATTCAGAACACAAGTGTCTGTGAAACAGAACAAGCACTAAAAATAACATCGTTAGAGCTGCCTCTGAGACTTCCTGTCAATTACTTAATTTCTTTGCGTTTAATTAATTACAATGATTACAGTAATTTTACTGTAAAATGTTTTCTTCAAATTAAATACGGGAAAGGAGGGTTAGAACATCTATTTATTGGGTGTTTGATATAACTGATTATTAGCATTAATTATCAGTAATTGTTTAACAAAAGTACTTGAAGGTTGAGGCATAAAATGGCTATAGGATACCCGTTTATATATAGGTACAGTGTGACTTAATATAGGTAGAGTGTAACTTAATTATACCAGAATTAAATGTACAGTATATATATATATAGTATTTATACATCTCCAAGAAGGTTTGTAATTAGCCAGTACTGATGCTAATACCTAGCATGTAAATATATAATACAATTTCTTTGATTATAGCTAGTGAGTTATATAATAAAATAACAGAAGCTTATTAAACTAATGCTGTCGAACGCTGATTGCCTGAATTTATATTTAAATATTTCCATTTTGTTCCTGAACTAAGTTCTTGCTGTGACATAATGATTAAAATATTTCGTTTAGGGAGCTGGTTAATTACATTCGATTTAAGTGCCTTAAATACAAGTTCTAATGCAGGTGGTAGAGCGTGCGCTGAATATGTACAGTAATACAACTTGTGAAAGAATAAAATAATGAACATGGCCACCTTGTGTATTACAGTTGCTGTAGGGTTATATATACAGTATAGTGCCTTATTTGGGGTATTAAATACAGTGAGTTATAGAGTCACTTCTGCATCATGCTGTAGTACTTGTTTATCCCCCCCCCCACCTCCACACACTCACACACAGATCAGGGGCAAACACTCTGAAACACCACAAAAAAATCTTTCCAGAAAATGATGCAACAGTCTGTAAATACGATCCAGATTATTCCCTCTCATATTAACAATGACAGGATAAAAAATTAATAGGAAAAAAAACATTAAAAATGAATTCGAGTAAAAAAATGATGAAAACAGGAAATACCATCATCCTCTGCACGTTCTGTGTCAGCCGACATGTCGCCTGTTCTCTTTGTGCCTAGACAGAGACAGACAGAGAGAGAGAGAGAGAGAGAGAAAAGGATGGCAAATTAGAAGTGTATGATACACATAGACGTGTGTGCAGGGGTCAGGTTTAAAAGCTTACAGTTCTCTCAAAATGACTGTGTGACCAGCTGGGACTCAGTTTACCACTCTGAAACCTGCAATAATAAAGCTTTCAGCATTTCTGAAACTAAAATCAAACATTGTTTGCTGCCATGGCTGTTTTCTTGAAATGAGCCCCAAAACAGAGACACTCATCCCTCACTGAAATGGACACACATGCTGCCTCACCTCCAGCATTTAGAAATGAAAACCCTGAAGCATCATGGGGCGTGATGGGGCACGTACACCCCTCAGTATCTCCAGCCAGAAAAGCTTTTGAAATCTACACTTGCCCTGATACAAAAACTGCAAGGAAAGCACAGAGCTGATTCTAGCCACAGGCACTGAACAACAAATTACAGAAGATATAGATAAGCTTCTCAAAGCTGCTGATATTGTTTAGAGCTGAAACCCACAGGAACAGAGAGGATGTGACTGTAGTACTTGTGTCAGTGTTGGGAAGCTACTTTCACACTGTAGCTTTCCAAGCGTTTAGCTGCTTATTTCCTGTAGTTAAACTACAGTCGTGCTACCTTTATCGAACTACAAAAACTGATCTGCATATCTGTGAAACATAGTTAAAACATTGTAGTGAACAGAATATTTTAACTAAATATTTCAGTGAAAATATGTGCTGCATCTGCCTGTTTGCAGGGACTTTCCCAACCAACAATGGTAGGTTGTAAAAATGTTTCCATAATGTTTTCATGAAGTGACCAAAACGTTAAACATATTGAAATATTGAGGAACGTTCAAAATGTCCAGTTTTTTAGACATTGTATTAACATTACTGCTTGATTATAAGAAAGTTATTCAAACCCTTTTTGAATTCTGTAATGTTTTTAAAATGTGCCACTAACTACTATCAAAAAAAGAATACTGTTTTTGATATATATGACACATAACGTTAAAAAAAATTACAGAAATGTTCTACTAACGTTACTGTAAAAACAATTTTGATAACTTTTAGAAAACTTTTATAGAACATTAGCCAATGTTCTATAAGAACGTTCCCTGTTAGCTGCGTTCACAGGGACCTTTAAATGATTCAATTACATGAACCACTCAAAAGAACTGATTCATTCACTAAAATAAATTGCACCACTCAGAGCTACATATAAATCACTTTCCATTTTTACGGGACAAACTGATTGATACCAGAGCTGGTATAGAACACGCCACAAATTGGTGTTTTAGTGTGTGTGCACGTGTGTGTGATTTATGAGAACAAGACTGTGTCTTACCACGTTGTGTGGGTACGTATATATTTAAATAAAGGCAGTCTTCACTTTGCTCCTGCAGGTATGTAGCGACTGTGTCGAGGTTGTAGGTGGCCCACACAGGCATCATGATGTCAGGCACTGCGTTACGAACTGTCTGTGGGCAGACGGGAGGGAAACGGGTGGCGTTCCGTACGCCGGACCAGGCCGACGGAGCATCAGGTGGCATAAAGCGCTTCTCTCCCACAGGTGGTGCTGCATAAGGCACACCCAGGTACTGATCCACAGGACCCAGACCCTCTGTCGCCACGGCAACCCGCATACCCCTTAGCCTGCCGAGTGCGGTGTTTACTGTGGGCTGGTAGGTCAGTGCTGTTGCCATGGAGACTGACTTCATCAACCACACAAGCAGCCAACACAGGCCAAAGGTGAGAGGCCGACAGAACAGGTGGGTAAGCGGTAGGTAAGTTGATGACTGTGCGTGCCACATGGTTCCTCCTAACAACGTTCACACAAATAAATCTCTGACAGTAACTTATTTAGGCTTTGCTGCTTTAACAAAACTGCACTCAGACACACGCCACACGTGCGGGTACATCCAGCAGGCGCCTCCACAGCCAGGTGTGCACCACCAAGGTCTCCATTCTGTTGGATGGGTAATTCAGCAGGTGAAGCTGTGCATCTTTCCAGCTTGTAGACCACCTGACCACAAACCTGAAATACACACACAAAGGATATAAGAGCCACATACCCCTCAATACACACCAGACCCCAACATCCGAAACAATATATCATAAAACAATTAAAAAAAAAAACTTTATAGAAAGTAGATATAGAAATATGAAGAAATAAGAAGAAATGTAGCCTCCAAAGTAAGAATTGAAAGCATTTTAATGTATTTTGGGTTGTTATTCTGCTAGGGTTCCTGTGTGAAAACTGACTCATAGCAAAAAAAAAGTTCTTAGTTCTTGGAAAAGGTCTAACATAATTTGTCTGCAAAAGCCTCTTGGGTTGCTATTTTGTAATATCCTAATGCAAAATATGGTCCCCTTGAGTTTACAGCACACACTTAAGTCAGAGGAGAAATGCAACAATATCTACACGAACACAGAGACTCTTAAAAACTGTGCGTATATGAGTGGAAAAACAAGTACTTGACGTAAGCTGCGTCCATAAACAAACTTCGTGGTTCATATCACGTTCACACACGCACTGAGGGGTACGTAAGGAGACCGTTTAACCCTGAAGCCCCGCACGGCTTCAGAACAGCAGACAAGGTCTCACGGGGGATCAGATTTGAACGGCAGGTGTATCTTGTATCTTCTGATAGGAGGAGCGCGAGTCTTGTAGTATAGGGCTTGCGTTCAGGATGCAGGTTATGCGAGCGAATCGATACGCAGCGCTTCGGCCGCATACACGCAGAGCAGCTGCTTTTATCTGAAATCAATGTGCGTGCATGACGCTGTGGGACAGACGCATGTAAAGCCGACGGGCTGAAAGCCACATTTATTATCCTGCACTGCAGTGATTAGAACCAACCACAACACAAGAATCTGCAACCCTCCACTTAATACCTGACCAAAGATCAGACCTGGAGGTCTGATGCTGTATGACTGGATAGAATTCATACAGAGAAGAGCTTGTCACATGTCTGATTATCGAAGCACTTCGTAAGACGCTGTAGAATCTCAATGCCGTGAAATCAATGCACAACAATTAACTGTAATGTATTTTTTAAAGGACCAATAGAAGTACAATATATCCCGTTGCTGACAAACAGGTTCACTGTTTTTTCAATGGAACCAAGATCAATGAAAAATAATCAGTAAAGAGGTGAGAATTGAATATAATGTTTGTTTCCAACCTGCCTGTGTTGTACACGCTGTGTGCCAGATATACACAACACATAAACAGAATTGTGAATTGTGTAGAATTTGTCTAACTTGTCTCAGATTCAACCTGATGATCATGTCTGGTGATCAAAGATGCATCTCATTGGCCAGTCTGAGCTACAGGCACGTATGAGGCATTTTATGAGCAAAATATAATTGTGCACTAATGTAGAATGTTTATATACCATACGAGCGGCAGTTTTAATTTCAAAAACTGTGACATAGAAACTTAAAAAAGCTACATATTAATATCTACCCATATGTATATCTATCCATATGTATATCTATCCATATGTATATCTATCCAAGAAGTTTTTTTTGGGTTCTTAAGCAGTTTAGACAAAAGAACCGAAGTGACACCAGGCCAACAGTCCCCTTTCTCCTAACTCAATGCCCCGAGTGATACTTACAGAAATTGCAAATGAGGAATCTGTAAGCCTTCCTAAAGCTTTGAAAGACATACACACTCTTGGCAAGAGAAGAACGGATTTGCAAAAATTCAAAAGGATTCAGAAGATTCTTGAAAATTCTGCCTCAGACCTTCTATCAGGAGATTTGTGCGTGGGTGTAAATAAAGATTTAAATATTTTTGATATAAAAGTTCAAATTAAACTTTAATTTAAATTACAAGCTCTACTTCAAGAGCATTATATAAGCAAAATGCAAAGCAATGTAAAAATCAACACAACGAAGAACATCTTGGCATCTTTTGCCTGGTGCTCTAGAGGTGTGACACTTTTGTTAGCACACCATGTAAAACGCTGGTGGGCTGAAATTTTAGCGTGTAGAACCTGTTTTGTAACTGCATTTCTATCTAATTTTACTTTAGAACTGCAAACAAGCCAAAAAGAAGAAAAAACACAAAGGTCTTGCATTGAAACTAACGATCTACTAGCCAATCAAAGGCAACTGTTACGCTGGCATTAAAGCTAAAACATACCAGCTAAAATAAATCAATATTAGTCGTGCAATTGTATCTTAATGCAGTATCTTTGAACTTTGAGAAGTATGTCTAGGAAACAGTATAACAGGTCTTATAGAAATATCTAGTCAAACTCAGGCATTTAATTGTTATTGATTGTAGCCTGACAATTTACACAATGTACCGGGAGAAAAGAAAATACCAGCTATGGCTTAGTGAGGGAGTAAATTAGTTAAATTAGTAGTTAGTTGAGGTTATGACTTTAGGCTATTAAGTTTAAGTTTATTTGAATCATCAACTGAAATGTTGATATTACCTTATTGCAGATATTTCTGAAAAGTTACATATTGCAGCTAACTCATCTTTGCTCACCCCTGTCGCTGTCCGTGGTGCTGACCAGACTCGCTACCTTAAGAATTTTACTAGACTGCAATGTGGGTCGTTTAATTTGAACCGTGAGGGCCCATCAGGAAAAATTAGGAGTCTGTTTATTCCGGTGCCCATTTTCCAATACCGAGCAGACGGGGGACGGCGAGCCAGAATCAGGTCAGCTGTAAAGGGTAGCGATATGTTGCATGACTGAGGCCTTAAAATAACCGTGCGTTAAAATAAACACGATTTTTTAATTCGTGAAGAGTGTATCATTTTAAAAATGTAGTTTTTAAATTCATTATACTTTCCGCCAGTTCTGACGACACGCAGGGTTAAATATCTGATGCTTTTCTGCATTCACTAGAAATGGAGTGTGTGTTCCCCGGACTCACGGCGGGGACGGTGAAAGAGACTACCATACGAGAGATGAATACCAATAGTGTTGTCCCTCCTCCTCCTCCTCCTCCTCCTCCGTAGCTCCGACTGAACGGTGCAGTGGCGGGATGGCGCGCGGATAATAAACTATGCGGGGGCATTTCATTAAAAAACACACCCTCGAGACTCCGTAATCGCGGTGCATTCGATAACAGTGCGCCCATGAAAATGCCCCTGGTCATGCCCCTGATGTGTTGCGCCCCTTCCCGTGTTATGTTACTGCTTCAAAGCGATGCATCGTATATGCATAATATGAGGCTTTGGCGCGCGCACTCACACACGAGCGTGCGCCCGTACACTGAAGCTTTAAACAAACCGAGCCAACAGATGGCAAAATCACCATGACAACTTGGACTCGGTCAGGGTCTCGCATCCTGGACGCATCCAAACGGACAGTAGTGACGCTGGTTTCTGACTGGCACTCCCGCGTGCTGCCGATATACCTTTCCAACAGGTGACGAACTGCAGCTTTAATTCACACGCTCGCGGCGTCACGCGCAGTCCGTGAATAACGTATCAGCGGGTATTAAGTATGCACGCGGAGATCGACTCGACCCCCGAGTGTCCCTCGCGCAGACAGGCAAAGGGCCTGTGGAACAGCTAAATTAGGGTGCTGGCAGAGGTGTTTCCAAACAGAGGCGAGTAAGTTATGTAGTCTGTCAGAGAGTGGCATTGAAAAGGCGTACAGTACGACGATCTAATGACTATGATTAGTCCGAGCACACTCCCCAAATGCAGCAAATCATGGCTTTGAGGTTATTCGAGCAATAATTCTCTCCCTCTCTCTATCAATCCCTCTCCTCTCTGCTCACCCCCCGCTAAGGCAACCTTTCTCGCTGCAGATGAGAAAAGCGTAAAAAAGAACTGCCGTAAAAATTGAATCAAAAAAATAAATTGAAAACGTTTACAAATCTTTTATCTTCAAAAAGAAAAATCACACAATGTGAGCTATTTCCCCGACACAAGCACTGCGGCGCATTCATTAGACCCCGGCATTCATTGTTCAATCAAAACGCGTTCCGCTCGCATTCCCAGAATCCAATTTATGGTCTTTCAAAACTACCCACGTTTTTTATTAACAAGCATCGGAAAGATCCTCTATTCCTCAGTGCTGGAATAACGCGGGGTGCTTCGTTATTACAGCCAGCCGATATTGGGAACCGACTGCGCGCATCAGATCAACCATAAATAAGAAAATTTGGGCTCACCTGCCGAATCTCTCAGCCGGTATCGCATCCGAGCGTGCTATGTGATCATCTCATGTCTCAGCATTCTCCTCATCCAGCATACCTCCGTTTTGCCGTCGAGCCGTGTGAGCGACGCTCGGCTCTTCTTGCGTTTTTCTTATTTTCAATTAACGTCAATCTCCCCGGGTCTATTTTAAGCGCGCGCGCTGTGCGCGGTCGCGGACGCAAGGTCAGGAGCGCCCACTGCCACGCGCGTTGCCAGGCAACCGGAGGGACACTAGCGATCTTACAAACCGGCAGCAAAACAAAATAAATAAATAAGTAAACACGGCGAATAAGCAGCCAGGGCTCGTTCTCATCCAGACCAGACGCGAAGCATATCAAATAAAACATCATACAGTCATCGGGAAATGAGAGCATTACGGCACTATGGTTGTTAGGGTGTGGCGGGTGCTTCATCATTTATTAGCGGGAAAAAAATCCTTACACCAATTTGCAAAATGCAGCAATAAACATCACCCAGTACCTTATAAGGACAAAACAGAGAGATATGGGCAGGTTAAGGGCAGAGGGTTTATACTCATCTTTTCAGTGACACTGAAAGCATACTTGGAGTATATGTACACGGGCAGTTGCCTATATTTGACGCTTTCATCCACTCGCTAAGCACACTAACTACACAGGTTTTTGTACTGGGGATTGCTCATCATGGCTCGAACCAGCAGTCCTTTACAGTGACCAGCCCCGAGCTGCTGTCACAACGTCGCACTAGCCCACATACTGTATTTGCCATATTGTGTTGAGGAACAAAACAGAAAAAAACACGTTATGCACGTCTACATTAACAACAAACCTGTTTAACTGTCAGCTGCTGCTACGCAATATCTAGCCCACTACATTCATATGCACAGCAGGTGCACAGCAGGTGGCATGTATTGCAACTGTAAGATATTGCTATCCGTGAGTTATTAAAAGAATGATTATCTTCTCATTACACAGCAACAAAAAAATACAAATCTACAATCCTGAGTTCTCTGACGTCATCTCGTGGTCTGTAGTGAAACATGTCAGTCAGATGAGCAGAGTTTACAGTGACAGATTTATGATCATACCGGTGAAACACGGACCTATACACTTAAAAAACGGTAATATTCCGGCAACAAAAACTATAAAATAACAGAAAATCACTTTTATGCATGTTATTTTACATTAGACATGCAAATATGCAGTGTATTTCTATAAATGACATTAAAACAGCGCATTTCAAAAACACAAAAAAATCTGCAAAATAAGAAGTCAAACTTCTGTAAAATTACAGATACAGACGTACGTGGATGAAATGAAAACAAATCCTCTGTAATCTCTGGATTTTTCAAGTGAATTAATAAAACGTGACATAAAACATTACAGGATATACTTATTTACACATTACTTACCAGCTGTGGTAGGAAGCCGGTCATGAAAATGAGCCAATCCGGATCGAGGTATAAAAGACGCATCAGAGCTGCCAGTCAGCAGCTGGATTTAACGGGCTGACAGGAACCTGAAGGGGAAGCAAGCGTTTACCGCTCAGTGTCAGACACAGCTGTGAGAATCAGACCAGAATGTACGTTTAGATTGAAATATGCCATTATTCATGATGGCCGTGTTTATATACATGAGAAGTGATGTCTTGCGCCATATGTGCACAAACACAGCAGAAGACCATTAGTTACAACAATCTGTTTCTTTCACATAGATTCAAAGAAATTGGATTTTTAATTGTTGTCATATGGATACTCACGTTTAATATTTACATCATTATAGAGGTGGAGGGACCATAAACCTCCCGCTTAACATCATGTTTTGCATCTTATAATAACATATAATAACATGAGAGTTAGCAAATGACCATTGAGTGAGTTTTAATATTTGGGTTAACGTTTGCATTCAGTTCTGTTTTACAGACATCTATGAACCCAAAACCACACACAGACGGTAAAGGTTTGTCTTAAATCTTCCTTTATTTACAAAAAAAGCTCAATTTTTCAAGAGTTGGATGCAGTCATGCACAGGAAGGGAGTATTGTTGGGTTGTATTTTGGTTGTTTTGTTCTTTTTTTGTTCTGTCTTTTTCACTTGCTTTAGTTAAACAGGGATGAAGGAGAAGCAGAGGGGTAAAGAGAGCGGGTCAGCGGTGAATCAGGGAATCTGAATCTGTTTTTATCCTTACATGCATCTTTACTTAGAAATCAAACCAAAATTGGTGATATAAAATCTTCTAAATAAATCCGTTTTACCATCTAAACAAATGTTAACCATTTAAACGGAGTGCCTTATATGGAATTATAAAATTAAAGATCCATGTATTTTTTATAAGCATGTCAAACAAAATATTTTATTCCAGTGACAATTACAGTTTAGCAAAGTTTAAATGAAATAAAAAAAAACTAATGATTACAAACTACTCAAGTTAAACTACTCTTTAAACTAATTGAACTGATCTAAATTGTAAGACGGTGATCTCTTGACTATGATAGTGAAATATCGGAATCTGTTTGTTAAACCTGTTGCTGTTGATTTGCAGCTTTGAATGTGCTGTTATTATCATCCCTTTTTGGTCTTTTTTAGAATAAAGTCAATTTAAAGTGTGTTAAGAATAACAGAGACAGACTGAGAAATAATAACACACACTCATGCACATACGACCTGACAACATTCCCTCTAAACCAAAGTAAAACCACTGGGAAGACAAAGAACCAGTAGATTGTGAAACCAGTAGATTGTGAAACTGTGGGATTTCAAAAACTACCCACATTTAGTTTTCTGATGCCAGAAAATATCTAAGATTATTGACATAAATGACTTAATGTTGAGGACACAATCACAGGACAGCATTTAACAAATGAATAAACAGAATCGTTACAAATGTTTCCTACAGTTTGCATAAAATGTTTCTGCCGATACCCCTTCTGGTTTGGGTTGTCATGGAGACAAGCTGGCTGCCACTCATAAAATCAGTGTCATAATTTGAGCACGAGATAAACCAAATCAAACCTTCATTGTGTGTGCGTGTGTGTTTTTGTCTTTCCCTCTCCTAATAAGATTCATATCAGACCCAGCACCCTGCAAGACATCTCCAGGACTTTGGTGAGATGGTCTGCATGTTTTGATGTTCTGCCACTGGTTCAGTAAGGCACTGAGAGAGGGCCGGTGGGTGGTTGGTTTATCCGATAGTCTGTCACGCAGTTACTACTTCGGGTGAGAGAAAGAGTGTTCTGGAGATCTGGATGAGAGTGTGTCCACTTTCTAAAGGGAATTGCAGTCAGCTGAAAGAGACAGAGAACCTGTCCCACGATCGGCCAGGGACAGGCTTCCAGTCTGAAATAAGAACAAAACAGTAGCCTGACTTAATTGAGGCTTGCAGGGATTTGTGTGATCTTTCAAAGTTCAGCAACTTTGCCGGCCACTAATTAACAAAGCTCTCTAAAGTCTAATGTCAGAACATTTGAGGAGCTTTACAGCCCCGCTTTAAAGCTACAGTAAGATTACAGTAACAATTACACGAATGTACAGTAACAATGTTTCCATGCAGCTAACTTCCAACAGAATTAGCTCTTATACAGCCAATTAAAACATTGAATTATTATGGCCAGAGAGAGGCTGAAAACTACAACGTTTTTCACCCAAAAACTGTCTATTTAGTTCTTTGTAAGGTAGAGAAAAACTAAAGCTGCAATCCATAACTTTTGCCTCTCTACTGCCATCTCTGTTTGAAACATAAACATTGCAGGTTACTTGTGGAGTTACTGTCTTAACGTGGATGAGAAGTTCTAAAAACTGCTGTATGAATGAGCTACAAACACTGCACCATTTACAGTACCCGCACATGCGATACAGTAGCCAGATCTTTCTGTTTACAAAATTGGACCCATCCAGTCAAATTACAAATCATTATTAATAACTTACCACTGCGAACCAGGGTAAGATAAGGAGATTGTGTTACACTACTGTCACGTACTTGCTCGATAACTGATTTTTGTTCATTGTTAACCAATACATTACAGATTGCAGCTCTAAATAATTACAGAAATGCATGAAATTTAACCTTTTACAAACTGTATTTTTAACAGACATTCAAACACCAAACAAACCATTAGATTTTGACGCTCTCTGTTCCGTAGACGTTATAGCCCTCTCTGTATGTGGTGAAACTCTGTGCCGTGGATGGAGGAGCTGGTTTGAAGTTCTGGGCATTTTTGGCGAGTTTGAGGCGTTTAGTCTCTTGGTGTGACTTATAGCAGAACTCCACCAGAGCTACAGTCATGGCAAGACCCAGACCCCCCACCAGGATATAAAACACGCCAGCCACGTTACTGAGACTCAGCGCACTGGTCTTATCCTGTGGGGGGGTGAGAAAGTTAGTATGCAGCCACAATAAGATACACATCAACCTTCTATATGATTTAAACAGAGCAGCTGAAACATTTGCATGCATGCTTTCACTATCCAGCATGCTCTCAAGGACACTCATACAGTCACCCCTAATTAGTACTGGCACCAGTGAATCTGTTGAGTCTGTGTCGACTAGTCACGGATCACATGACTCTATTTGTACTTGTTTTGTATGTGGTGAAGGAAGAAGGAACATTACTCCATTCCTTTCCGTAGTAACTTTTAATAGGCAAATGTTGGGAATTATGCAAAAGTCAAATCTTGCGTGTGGCTTGCATTCCCAAAGCTTGGTATAAGTGAACTACACTGGTCTGAGTTCATTTTGAGTGTTCACATACAAGCCAAGACTCTCATTCTGAATTCAGTTTTGAAACTAATCAAAAGGCTGGCAGAAACTAATCAAAGGCTGGCAGAAAATATAAGCAAGTGTGACATAACTGTTTCGCAGCTTGAATCTAGCAGATTGGAGATGGAGATTTGCTCTCTTTTTTCCTCTCTCTTAGTTAACACAGCATTGGACTTGCCAGAAATAGCAAAGACCACTGAAGCTGCATGGCGTACGTTGAGTCATTTCCATAATTTAAACACTGACCCGCTGACTAGTCGACATGTATAAATCGTGCAAGCCCTTTTACGCACACACACTCAAGCTCGCTCAGAAGGAAAGATGTTTGCAATAAAAGAGGATGCTTAAGAGGGGAGTGGTCAAACAGGCCTCAAATCATTATGAGGTGTGCCCAGAGGTCAAAGGTTAAAGCTCATGGATTAAAAGGCAGCTCAGGAGAGAAAGAAGTTATTCCTCTCTCCACTTATTCCTTCAGGAGTCACTTTACTGGCCAGAAAGACACACACACACACACACACACATTATTAAATGCACACCATTCCATAGACTTCTATTGCTCTTA
>JAZGTJ010010304.1:0-18266 GCA_036877575.1 Botia almorhae | reverse complement strand
TGACCTTGAGGAGCATTAGAGGCATGACGTTCCCTGTCTTCTCCGAAGAGGGACGATAATAAGGTAATCAGACCATCTATTTATGTACAGAATCGGTCACACCTCAATTAGATTGGGTCCATGGCCCATTTACTGTAATGTCACACCTGTATTAGGTTGGTTAGTATATCACTGCCCTAGAATTTGTTCAAAGGTCTGTATGATTCCATAAAGAACCTTTAACATCCACAGAAACTTTCATTTGAAAAAATGTTCTGTAAGCGATAAAAAGGTAAGAAAGAAATGGTTCTTTCAAGAACCTTTGACCGAAAGGTTCTTTTGGGAACCAGACATGGTTCTTTCATGGCATTACTGAAGAACACTTTTTTTATCCTCTTTAATTTTAAGTTTAAAGAAACACATACTGGGGTACACAAAAAAGAATCAGCCATTTGAAAATTGTATTTGTTAGTCATTATTTTGAATGTTCTCCAATTCGGACTTTGGACCTGAGTATGTATACATTTAGTTTTAAATGTAGTTTTAAAAATTAAAATAACACATTTTTTTTCTGAAATTTTCTAGCACAAATGATGCAAACGATACTATAATTTTGTTCACCTCAGAGTTTGTTTTTAACTCTTCACTCGTTTCAGTGAAGGCCAGATGCACACATGCACTGTGTCATTTGGAAAGAGTTTGTGACACTGCCAACCGTCAGCAAATTAAAACCTGCTAATTAGTGTGATTGTCATTGTGTTTGCCATGCGCTCCTCTGTGTTTGTATGCATGCGTTACTGAGAGAGAAAGATGAACTGTATTTACATGTGTGCAATTCTCCAATGGTAATTTAGGGAGACACATGTCCCCCTGCAGCCTCGTTGATGGTCCGTCTGCGAACATGAGCTCCTCTCATATTTTACCCTTTAGATAAACACTCATCAGCTCGAGGACAGTCACACAGAGCTAGTGCCATGAAATGTTAAGTGAACTGTACGTTTCCAAGTTACAGTGATGTAAAATCAGCAGATCTATTATTAATTGTCATTTTGATGAAATCATTTATATTTTATAAAATCCTTCAGAACAATTAGGAAGCATGTTATTCTGGGCCTACAGTCAGTTCAGATTTAATCCTGAGTGGATTTAATCCTGAACATTAGTCTACCGTGTTCCTCTCGCCGACTAGATCTCGATTATAAAGGGGGGTAAACCGCACCAATTTCAAGTCAAGCTATGCTCCACAGAATTAGAAGAAACCATTAATAATCTAAAGCCATATAAATACTGTATGGCTAACCAAGTAAAAAAAGCGGTCCAGTGACACATCTTACACCCAGCGTGGATTAAGATGCCAAGAAATAAGTTGACTTAATAGGACACGTGTGAATAATTTACATTTCAAAAACAAATGAGAATTTTATGAGTTGTTTATACAAAAAAGTTATAATCCAGTTTGGAAGTCTTGTTTTAGAGCACATCATTAGCATTTTCTTAAAGAGTCCCGGGAACCAGCCGGCGAACGTTCATTATTTACAATATTTCAACATTGTGGTTTCTCATCAATGTTGCAGGAAAAGAGGAAATGTTGCTACATACAGTTTCCTTAAACTTTCTTTGTCTGCCGAAGTTTTCTGATTCAGAGAGGAAATCTGGACCTCCTCACGCCTCACGCTGAAATTTGAAACAACTGGAGGAAACGCCACTAGCACATACACACACATACACTGTATATATATATATATATATATGTGTGTGTGTGTGTGTGTGTGTGTGTGTGGTTTGTAATTACTCTTGTGATTTGTTTAAAATGCCATTTACTGATCCTCATGTTAATTATATATTTAATAGTTTGTGTGTATTGTCAACCAGCTTAATTGAGAAAGGATGTGATTGCCCTCAATATGCACAAACAGTATGAGAAATGTCTGTTAAGAAAAGGTCAACACACTCCAAGTTTTAGGTGAGAAAAACTTTTATAATAAAATATTAAATTAAGTTATAAAACCAACGTATTTTCATATTTCTTGACATTACTAATTAAAACAGCGCTGTTCAAACCTTCTTTCATACTAGACGTATATCTGACGCTGTGCGTCTCATCCACGGTCACTTCCATCTGGTGTTATTTTAATATTTAAATGAGTACGCCACAGCCCAATGACGTTTACATTTATACTCCTCCCCTTTTTCTAAATTTGGCTCTGAGCGGAAACGTCAACAGTTCGCGCGGGCGTTTGATTTTTCACCTGCAGAGTGTAATATTTTCTGCGTGAACATTCACTTAATTTTGATGATTTCCTCACACAATGATATATTATAGCCCCAAAACACCGAAATGCAGAGCAAGAGCAAGTAGCACATGAAGTACGTCTCATATCCAGTTTTGGAGTCGTACAGCCCAATGTATGTTTCGATAATATGGAAAAGAATAACGGAACGAGGTTCCCAATGACGTCATCCGTTTAACACCGAAAGTAAGTCATGCGATGGTTCATATTTAAAAACAACACGAGGGTAAAGGAATCATAATGATATTACTGCAAACTACACTGCATTGTGTCTGTCAGTTGTGTCTGCTACACAAAGCCTGAGGCCACGTTACAAATCTGGAATTTAAAGTCTGTTTTAAACCTAGAAATGACATTTTGTGATTATGAGAAATGTAAAAGAAAGACAAGAAGGAAGATTCTGGGATACTAATCAAATAAGCAAATTGTGATATTGTTATCTGCTTGTACCAAAGGTCAGATGTATTGTTTTGAAGCACATCACCTTTTGCTCTGACTTGCGATATCCATGCAAACTCATGTACAGTACCCAGATAGCCCACTGTACGACCACCCCAGATTTGCTCATACAGTGTCGCATGTTGTTATGCATCGTGACATTTTCACCCCACATCCGGTCGTTTTGGAAACAGCGTAATTTGCTCTCTGCAGTGTCCTAGAAAAATAAGCTGGGCGTAAATATGAGGCAACAGTGAGTGTTTTTGCTGATAGTGTGCGAAGACATTTAAAGACTATAATTAGAAGGTGATTACCGGTTTGAGTCCCAGTGATCCCCATGATATGAACTCCTACTGTAGCTGGTAACGAGTGGCAAAAGGTCACCGTCTCACATAGCATATTGTTATTTGTGTGTGTGGGGTTTTATGTGTGCGTATATCATGATGGATAGACAGATAGACAGACAGGCAGTTGTAAAAAAACAATGTTTGTTTACATGTCTGTAGCTACAAACATATACGCAGAAATTACGAAATAACAACTAGCTAGGACTTTAAACTGAAGGCCCTTTAAATAGGGCACAGCAGTGGGTATCAGGTCGACGCTGTCACAGGTGTGTTGAGAACAGTGCATCACTCTATCAATGGTGGTCTTGTGCTTGCAAACAGGGTTTGATGAAAGAGGCCAGTGTAGGGTTGACAACCTGCTTAAGGTGACAGGTGCAGTCTAGAGGCTAGAGCGGTTGTGTAATGGTGAAAAGTTGGGCCAGGTTTGTCACATGGCGTTCTATTATGTAAATCAGTGCTTGAGGAGGTCCTCAGTAACTTTACACAATCACATACATGCATACAGGCGCTTTGGTTCAATAACGCACACTTTTCAAACGAATATATTTTCTATATACCTTTGACACTTCATGTCGGTTTTTGTTTTTTCAAGTTTTGCGTTTTCCTTCAAAGCAAAATTTAATGAAAAGTATTTTATCCTCTAGGTAAACATTTGCACAAAGAAAACGGCTGCTTTTTAGGGATTTAATTGCTTTTAGTAACTCAAAATACAGTATGTCCCTAGAATAAAGGATTATTGCTAAAAGCTACATCCTTGTTCTTCAAGTAATTCTTTTTAGCTGCAGTCTTATTTACAATGTTTTTGTTGTGGTATTACATTTGCCTTTGTGTATGCATTTTGTTCTGTTGTGCCTCTTCATCATCTGTCATAAAAGCAACATAGTCAGTTCGCTCATGTACATACAATTACATTTCGGCTCTCCTCAGCATGTTTGTGTGTTCTCTCACACAAGCATAATAGAATCACCTAAAGCTTTACAGCTGAACATCTTTTCAACGCTTTACAGTTCGAGGCAGAAGAATGTCTTTGAGAAAAGAGTATTTATTCTTTAGGAAATAAAACCATTTATTGTGCTCTTTGACATTTCCACCAGACATGAAAGCCCTTTTAAGATCCACTCTTTCCTTTTTACAAGCAGCCCATACACAAAACGGAGCTGTTTTCGGGCTTCTTTACATTCACCGAGTCATTTTGAACTTTCATTGTCCATGGAAAATCAGGAGTGCTACAGTTTGCAATTTAAGAGATGACAATTCAACTGAACAAACCTGTTGATGAGATACAGTGCGTGAACGTTTCTGCACAGGAAGCATGTTCATCAAAGACTGGAGAACGGTAATATTGTAAATTTGTCATTTTCATATATAGATTAGTTAACGGAAAAATAGCTCCTGATTCCAACTTTGATTCCATTAATTATACAAACATTTGGATTAAATAATTATGTCTCTGCATTGTATTATATTGTCATGCATTAGTCTTTTCCTGTGTACCTTAATTAAGGTAAATCTCTCACAGGAATTGTCAGTTTGCTTCAGTGGCCAAAAGTGTTTTTAAAACAATAGAAACATTTTCTAGCTGGTAAAGAGATGTACAGACATAACCTCATGTTCTGGACCACGCTGCAGTACAGACACATTTCAGAAAAGATTCAATCAGTATGACAGCATAAACTGTATGTTCATTGATAATCATGAAAAACAGCTGCATAAACTAAACTGATAGATATAAAATATTACTGTAGTATATTCTGTACTTTATGTAAATCATGACTTGATGGCATTCCAACATAAGTATGGTTTAGGCAAGCGTTTGTGATGTGTCAAAGCAAAACTGTGTGCGCTCTGGGCCTTAAAGGAATAGTACACCCAAAAATGAGGATTTTGTCATTATCATATTATGGCGTGTTGCAGAAAGGACATAAACAGGTATCATAAAAGTGGTCTATACAGCTTTGTGTGCGAAACAGACTGCAATTTAATTCAATACATTTGAGGCTTTCGGAAAATCTGGGTTTGCAAATGATGACAGAATTTTTCATTATGGGTGAACTATACCTTTAATAATTGTTTGACGCCTTTTACCCGTCAAGCACTTTGATTCACGTGCATTTTGTAATAACTGGTTTCACAGTACTGGTCTTAAATGATGCTTTTCCTCAAAATTTAGAGGCCAGTTCCATTATTCTAATCAGTGAAATCTAAACTGTCTATCCGCATGTATGGCGATGAGGAAAGATTATGCTTTTAGGACTGCCAAGATCAGCACTTAGGAGGCGCTTTAATAGCTGAAAAAGATCTGTTGAATTTCTGTCAGTAAAAAACAAGCTGCAGGACTGATTTAGCTTGGTCTGGGTTCACAGTGGTTTAGAGTTGGCATGTAGTAGCAATACCTTTGATAGTCTGACATAGAAGTCTGGCAAACAAGAATAGAACTGGGTTTAAGCTGAGCTAAGCCCTAAATGCTGGCTATAAACTGATGTTGGAGAAAAATAGATTTTACACGCATTACATTCTCTAGTATGCATGACTTGTGTACAACATGTGACGAACACAGAGTTTGAGGGGTCAGTTTCTGAGAACCACAACGTAAGACCAAAGATTGTTAATGAAATTAAACAATAGCCAAAAAACAGTTCCACCTGCGCAAAAAAGTGTGTGTCTGTATGTAACCACACGTTGCAGGTTTAAATCTTAAGGACTTGAACATTCATTGTACTGTATGTTTGAAAATGTAAACTTTACAAAAAGAGTGAAGAAAGCATTGGGAAGATAAATCTTCTGTTTAAAAAGTCATTGTTGTTAAAATCCAGTAGTGTGCTTCTGTGGCAATTCAGAAGTTGTTCTTTGAACAGTCGCTAAAGAAGAAAAAAGGAATATTTTCAAAGTTGCACAGTCTTTATAAAATCTAAGGTTGTGGAGAACAGTGTTCGGCAGACATTTTGAATTGTATGTTCTTTTCTCCAAGTACACAACAGTCAATATACTGTCACAGGACACGGCCATGCGATAACCAAAGATTAATTGTAATAATAAGAAGAATCAATCAATCTTAACAGTAATACTACTATGATGATGAGAATGATTATATACTAGTAGTTTATTGTTATTTCCAATATATAAAAATCAAATGTTGAGTTGAGGTTAATACTGTTAAACATTTTCTATTCTTACCACTTGGCACATACACTCACTGGGAGATCTACTGTATCTTGTATTTTGTTGTCATTCTCAAACAGAATGATTCAAAAGAGCTAATGAGTTCAGCGATACTCCTAAGCTATTTCTCTAAAAATGAGTGCTGACTTAATCATTAATACTGTCTGGTTTGGTCCAGAGATTTGTACTGTACTTTAATTGAACGAGTTACAAAAACAGCAGTCATGATTTCTGTTGAGCAGACACTCCCTTCCAATAGTCCAGAATGTCATGTAGGTCCTCATCTTTGGCAAACTGTACTTTCCTCCTTAAAGCGTGACCTGCTGCTATATACTCTTCCTCATCCCTGTGACGCTTGCGGTGGAGTTTAAAACGTTCCCACAGGCTGAGCGATGGCCTGCAGCTGTACTCAGGGCTGGAATAGCCGCTCAGGTTATGATACTGCGGTGAGAGCTGTGAATAGGACAGCTCACGTGGTCTCGAGCGCGTTAGTGGCTCCAAAATTGAAGACTTCCGGCTTCCAGACTCTTCTATTGACTCCTCCATGTGGTGGGGTCCAGGGTAGGAGTGCCTGTGCTCGCTGTACTGTCGAATTCGTTCTGCCTCTGCTCTGAGGATCGCAGCAGCTGGAGTGACTGTTATGATTCCTGACTCATCAAGTGGAGATGTCTTCTCAATATATTTAGACTCTGATCTGTAGGCCCCTTCAGAACGGAAAGAGCGAGGGCTACGCAAGGAACCACTCGACGATGTGCTTGCACGCTTTGGTGGAGCATCCATGCTGTGATGCCTCTGTAAGGGATGATGGTACCCTCCTTTGTACACTGGAGAAAGAAAACCCGACTTCCCAGGTGGGTGGTCTGATATAAGAACTAACTGTGGCTCCGCTGTGGAAACGGCACCAGATTTCGCCTGGAATGATGATGAATCAGATTTGAGTGCGTCAATGCAATTGTTGATGATCTGATTTACTTTGTCCACTTCCTTTGCAATGGTGGATATCTCTGCAACAGATCCCTGGCTGGTGTCTGGTGGAGGAACGCTACATTCCCTCACACTGCGGTCTGGTTGCTCTGATCTTACTTCCATGTAATTCCCTTTCGCTGTCTTTGGCGTGTCAGAGATCTCTTGTATCTTATATTGTTCTGTGTCACTGGCAGTTGGCAAGTACGGTATCCTTTGTACTGTTTCACCAGTGGATAGCATTTGTTTTTGTGTCAGTTGTGATATGGTCCCTTGTTCCAGCTCAGTTCCATATTTCATCTCAATCAAATTTCTTTTCATCTTTTCAAGCTTTTTGCTTTTAGGTTCATCTTGCTGTTTGCGCTTCCTTACGCAGTGGAACGCCATGCCCAAAACTATAAGCATTCCAAAGAGACAACCAAGTATGGTCATAATGTAGTGAGTAGCAGTTGAGTCATTTGCAACACGTTCCTGCAAAGTTCTTGGACCGGTGGAGATGGTCAGGCAGGTGTGGTTGAATCTCAAGGAGTTACGTATGGATGCCACACAGTATGTGTAGTTGGTGTGAGATTTAAGGTTTTGCAACTCAATCTCTTCTCTCTGGCTTTTCAGGTTTTGAATATCTGTAAAGAAGCTGTTATTATAAAGGACAAGTATGTACATTTTGCGAAATGGATTTGGAATCTGAATTGTGATGATTGCACTTGTGTGAGTCACTTCCTTTAATTTCATTATAGGACGGGCATCTGGATCTAAAAATGTGGGACTAATGCTTATAGTTTCCTCGGGAAAAGTCCCAGAGGAACAGTCATCCAGTCCGCAAGGGCTCAAATCGGGCAACATTGTGGGAGTGCTCCCATCTGAAGATCCATGAAAATACGGAGTCACGTTATCATCTGTGCAGACAGAGGAGAGTGCATGGAAAGCATTCCGAAATCTTGGCATCCTGGGGTTCTGGCTCAAGAGACTATAGCCTGAGAAGCCAGCGGGTGTGTCACATACCATTCGCTCACTTGTCCGGTTTGGGAATGCTGCAAGCCAGCGCAGAAATCCCAGCAACTCACATGAGCAACTGAATGGGTTTGCATAGAGCTCGCATGTCGTCAGCTTTGATAGACCACGAAATGTTGCGCCATCAAGTTGCTGAATCCTGTTCATAGAAAGGTCGATGTTTTCGATAGCCGGGCACTCCCAAAAGGCATTGGCTGTTACCGTCTCTATCAGGTTAGCTTGCAGATAGAGGTATTGTAAGCGTCCCAGTCCTCTTAGCATTCCCTCTGTTAAGTTCCTTAGCTTGTTAAAACCAATCTGTAACACTTGAAGGTTAAATTGAGCAGAGAACGCCCCATCTTCTATGTAAGAGATGTCATTCTTTGTCAGATTTAGGTAAGTGAGATTGCCAAAGCGACTCAGAGAAGAAAAGTGGATGCTTCGGATCTTGTTCTCATTGAGTCGCAAGTCCACAATTGTGCTGTTAATATGCATTGGAATACTTTCGTATGGTGGCTGGTTCTGGCTGCAGATTGCTAACCACACAAATCCCTTTTCCCCTTCAATTAGCCAGCAATCACCCTGGACAACGGGCAACCTTGTTAGTGAAAGAAACACAAGAGCCGTAGCCCAGCAAAGTAAGGCACTGGTCACCATACCACCTCCGCGTTTACTGGATCCAGATGTATGTGCTTTAGTCATGGTTCGGCCAGGTGTTTACAATGGTGATAATGTTTATCTTTATTCCACAGTATATGGGACAAAGCTAGATGTAATGTAGAAATCGCATGGACATTTGTTTGGTGTCAGTAACCTATCAGCTTGGTAATTGTTATTGTATCCTCTGTTCAGCTTGGTGTTTTATCACACTGGTAAGGAAGCTTCAGTTAGGACCAGAGTCTTGGTTGTGTGCAGTAGCTTTTCAGATTGCGCATCCAATGGGTAATCCCACACATAGCATCCCACAAGGCAGGAAGTGCTTTTGTCTTCCAAATACTGCATTTCTCATCTGATACCAGCTTGTGACCAGATTTTCATATTACATCCTGGAGAAATAAGAAGAGAGAACATGATTATTGATATTAAAAAAACTAGGTCAGGGGGATAAAGTACAAAATAGCATAAATGTGACACATTATGAAAATAAACTAGTTACCCAAAGTTAATGCCAGGGTGCATTACCATTTTGTTACAATTAGCACCCACTGCTTCTGCTGTAGCTTAGTTTTTGACTTAAAAGTGATACTAAAAGCACAATACTTTATAGTGGCATTTCCAGAGCTATTTTTAATAAGTCAAATTTTATTTGGCCGACACTTTGTTTTGGATATATAATCATTATGGCTGTTCACCTAGTAAGAGCTAAAGTTAGCATAGATCAATCACGCAGACACGCGCACGCTCTCAAAGGCCAATTACCATCTGACAGCTTAGCTCATCCTGATAACACACACACACACTCTCTTTAGTGAGGTTTACTTTTGCATCTATTCTACCTTATTAGCTCATGAGATACTCTCCACTCAACTAACGAAGGGAAACCCTTAAATAGGCTACTTTATCTTTTTAATTACAGTGAAACCGAAATCAAACCAGTGGTAAGGAAACAGAGCCCCAGAGCTATGTGATGTGGTTATTTTAAATATAGAGTTAACATTGCCCTCAGGTCTTTTTAAAGAACGTGGTACCTTTGGTTTGTACTTGAGCAGTGGTATGTGGTAAGACATCTAGAATGCTAAACAATAGATTTAGTGAATAAAAATCGCCCATCTGTTGACAAGATCTCACGGTTGCCAGACATTTAATTAAATGTAAAAATGAAGTATTACAATGCATCAGTACTAAAAGACCTGACAAACTGGGCACATATCTTTTTGTAATTATTAGTTTTTATTATATGTATATTTATGTCTTGCTTTTTATTGTGTTTTTCGTCTGCGTGAAATGACTCCTTACAGAACGGCGCTCCGTGTCTGATGTGTCAGAACTCTCTGATTGTTGATGTTTCAATGAATAAAGGCTTAGAAGAAGAGATTATATATCTCCCTTTGGTCGATCAAGCAACGTCTCTATGTTTTTTTAATTTATTAGTTGTATAGTTTATAGTTTTATAGGACTATGGGTCATGCATGTGTGGGCTGGTCTTGCAGACACGTAAAGCAATTTAAAACGAATCAAACGAAGAGTTGTTCTGTGTACTTCCTGAGTTAGCACTGGTGAGAGTCACTGGATTTCAGTAATTCCAGGGGTACTTGACATACAAATCCCTCAAAATGTATTAGGAAAGTTCTTAAGACCCAGCTGAGTGCTTTTACATATCTCTGTGTGTGTGAGACCCGTTTTATATGGATGGGCTTTACAAAAAGGATAATGCTACCTGGTTGTTTTCTGACAGGTTACAAGGCATTTCTTTTAGAAGAGCTTTGTAGACAGTAGGAGAGGCGGGCAGGAGTTGAAACAGGGTGAAACGAGACTCTGTTATGTGAATCTTTCATACTGTTCGTATTGTCAAATGCACTTTCAATTCAGTGTGATGGGAACTACACACAGTCACAAAGTACATCGTGCACATCGGCTGCAAACAAATCACTGCTCCCGTAAGTACCCTTCTCATCAGTATAAGCACTGCAAGCATTTTAAATATTGATCTGTTTATTTATTTATTTACACGGAGCGTTCATATACTCTCATCGGTAAACGGTGCAATTCTCATACAATGTGTTGTGCATCGCTGAATGGCAGTAAATATGCATACGAACACACTTGCAGTGTGCACACGTCAACAAACTCAAAATAGAGTCCATTACAACAACACAACACTTTTCACAATTAGTAAGATGCTTTCTCTGAAGATAATAAATATCCCATTACTGACAATGGCTCCAAAAACTGTTTGGGCACTTAAGCCATGCTTAAAATTGTATGAATGTAATCTCATGATATAATAGAATACAGTATCAAAACAAGTAGCATCTGCAAACGAATGACGCTAGAGCTTTTCTAGGAACTAATTTTACTTTTCTGGTCTGTTATTGCAATTACTTCTAACCAACGTTTATTGGATGTTTGGAGCCAGTTTCCCTCAAGTATTCAGGTGAAACTACTAGCTAAGTTTAAAAACTTCAACAAACAGAAACCACCAAAATACTTTCTGTAAATCTGTTATTTTATTATTTAAAAAATATTTAATACCTATAAACTATATCCCTGATATAGTTAGTCCAAATGGATAAAGATTTATTTATGAACTGTGAATAGAAATATGAATTTGGGGAAAAATGACTGTTGACTTCTGTCAGACAGATCTTTTATGACGTGTTAAAGAATCAAACTGAAGCATTTGTAGTGAACGTTCCACACCTAAATGATATGGGTTTATTTCTAACTGTCAAACTTTGTTTGGATCATAATGGATACTTTTCACAGCGCAGTAGTCATGAGAACAAGCTTCAGGCTATAAGCTTCAGTCATTCAGCCCAACACACTTAACCTGCATGTCAAACCATTCACAAACTTCAAAGAAAATGGCTTATTGTGTTAGTGCTCATGAAGCAGGTTCGATACACTGCTGCACAGTGGCATCCAGACTAACGTTTCCCATTGCGTATCTGTCTTTGTGTGTGTGTCAGAGTGGAAGGGGTCGAGTATATCTGTGTGTTTACTCCACACAACTTGCCTGGACCTGTAGTGTAGTTGCCCGTGGGTTAAAATAACACACTCCCTTTTTTATGATCAATAAACAGCTGTGTGACTTGGCGCCATTAGATTAAGCCACTTGCTCTGGGCAAACATAAGAGATTCAGTTATCCCCATATACTCCCTTTATCTCTCTTTCTCCCTCTCTAGCTCGTTCCTACTCTTCCAGGCAGAGTTCCCAACACCTCAGGTTTCTGGGTGCAATTTGTGATATTGGATACATCAGTCTTCCAGAAATAAACAGACTGTAAACATGTCAAGATGAATTTAAGGGGTGCATTGTGATTAATGTAACATGACAATTCATTAACACACTAATACAGTACAGCATTAGCAGCGATTTAAGTAGGGTGGATAGTGGATGATGCATCGCTTTATATAGTCTAATGTATGCATAACCTATACAGTAGTTACTCAAAGGGCTTGACATGAATGATGAAATTGCATGGCGTGTTGTGGTAAAGGCGTGCTATTGTTTGTCCATGATTAGCTGTAAAGTGATTTCTCAGAGACTCTAGAGATTATGGGGTGGGTTCTTTTGACATTTGCGGGTAAGTAATCACCCATCATCCTCTTGTAACCACCTAGTAACGCCCTGCCAACCACCCCAAAACTGTTTAGCCATACCCTGTCATTGTGCTGGAGACTTCTGCAGAGGAACAGAGAAAATGTCAATTAATTTTACTTCAACATTCGTAAAGACAAGTACTTAAAGTAGCCTGCAATTTGATGTTTCAAACCAAGATGGCGGTAGAGAGGCAGAAGTTGGATTGGATTGTTGGATTGCAGCTTTAAGTTTATTTGGCCAATTTTTACCACATCTTTAAATGCAGGTTTTTCCAGAGAGCAAGACAGATGACAGGAACAAACAGCGTTTATACAACTGCTTATACAAGCACTTGGGAAATTACGATACCCCCACGCATATACATTACTTCCTCTGTAGCTCTTGAAACATTTGGATAAACAATCTAGAGAATGCAGTAAAAATGGCCCGTTGCAGCTGTGATTTGTGTTTGTGTGTATTGGTTTGTGTTTTTAAAGGAAAGAATTGTGTAAAGGATTATTGGGCTATTGTTTAGGAAGTGGGTGTTCCATGACACATAATTAAACAGGGTTCATGTAGCACAACAAACACACGCGCTTCACTGCTGAGTTCTTCACAGGCCCGGGGGGTAGTCTGTTTTTGTGTGTCAATCTATCTAACTCCTGCCTTATCTGATTAAGGAATAAAGGGTAAACCTTGTAATATCCCAATGTTCCCATGGATCTGGGAAAAGCTTTTGACAGAAAGAAATGGAATGGGGCCTACTTGTCCGTGGGGATTGTCGCCATGGTTACTCCGCTTCTGGTGACATGCGGCACTACCCATAAGGTTGTGATGTACACAGTGAGGTAGTACGAACATTTCCCTGATGTTTTCATTAAGTGCGTGATGTTAAAAATGTTAGTTTAAATGATTGTATGAACATTATTGCTTGGTTATAAGAACGTTATTCAGACGTCCTAAAATCCATTCCTATAATAACTTTGACGTTTGACAAAACAAATAACGTTTGACAAATAACATTTTTGATATATATGATATATAATGTTTAAGACGTTCTGCTAACAGCACTGCAAGAACATTTTTTGATCATTTTGAGAGAACGTTTAGAAAATATTTCTGCTGGGGAGCAGCTTACCTAGTCTATGCCACAACTGACATTGAAGACAGGGTATAAACAGTGGAATGTGTGATCATGGTATGTAAGAAGCGTGTGCTGATAAGATTCGGGTTGGTAAGGAACAGATTTTTGAGATAATGATGTTGTTCTTTTGCATTACATGTGTCAGGGCTTCAACGCAAGTGTCGTGCTCTGCTTGACCGCCGTGTGAAATATGTTGCAGATCGAAGATTACTTTTGCGAGTTTGCCAGGTAGCATAAAAGCATGATATAAACATAGAGGTACCACATGACAGTGGTACGTTGCGTGGCGTACAGAAAAAAATAAACGTTTTAGTTTTATTATACTGTATAACTTTGTTGTGTCTTTCAGTTAGACTGTAGGAATGATCCTAACAGCAATGAGACACATTTAAATCCTTATCATTTTCTATTTTACCCTATTTTATATTTATTCAATTAATTTACTGACAAATGCAATCGGTCAATCCGTCCCTGAGATGTAAGGAAGTGTTAAAATAACAGTATATTCCATTTCTAAGATAAATTCTCTTAATAGTTTTATTTTGGATTCGCATGCATAAGCAACAGAAAATAAACATGCAGTGTACTGTATGCCTTAGCAACAGCAAAGTTAATAGAGGCCGCACACGTTACTGTATCTCCAGGACACGCAAATACTCAGGATTTGACTAAAGAACTTGGATTTATTCTTCTTTTAGAGGCAGTATTTTGAAGTTTAAGCACATAAGTCTCAGGGAGGTTTCCCACGACTCTAACTCCTGTTTTAATACAGATATGGTGCATTATGTCAGGAAACGCTCCTTTTTTGTGGTATAGCCTACAGCATGCTGCATATGCGCATTGCATGCAAGTAATGTGGGGGAATAACAATTGTCCATGACAAATAATAGCACCAACAGTGTATACAAATGCCTGGAGGACAAGCATGGTGCTTCCACTCTGACAGCTCTCTGTTAACTGATGACAGGAAGAAATAAGAAAAAATAAATGTGCTACTTTCTTATTGGACTTTAATATTTGTATACTATTGTCTTAGTTAGCCTGTGGCTATGACTAGTTGTTTTTGGAGTTTTAACAAACATGCTGCAGATGTCTTTGTATGAATATTGGATGAATTGGATGAATTTCATTCATTATGTCTGTTTGAATGTGTTTTTCTGCTCTTTTATCTGTACGGCGTGTATGCACTCATACTAGAAGATTAGGCGGCACATTGGCTCTGAGAATGTGTCACCTTTTCACTGCCAGCTTCGAGAAAGCTGCATAAATTTGCACGTCTTTCCACTGTGTGGAGCTATTTTAGAACTTGGCAGCCACTGATAGAAAGTTTATCCTGGAACAAGAGTAAAGAAAAGCAATGACACAAAAAAGGGCAGATTGTTGAAGAGAAGACCAATATTCCCTGATGTGATCATCAAAGATTTCCTCTGCACCCCACTGGAGGGCCAAAACATCCTGGCCAAAGAACATTACAAAAGCAAGTTATCCTGAACAAATCCCAAACTTAACGCAAACTTTTTGCATTCCATTTGGTGAATTCCTCCGATTTTTCAACTGAAATTAAGGCCATCTGTAAGTGCTGTGAGTGTGCTGTTACAAACACCAATTACCTGAAAGGACACCATATGTTTTCACCATATTTTCAATATGTACTTCTGTTGTCTTATATTGTCTGTGTTTTGTTGATATAGTAAAACACACAGTTATGACCATTTGTACAGGGACCACATCATGAGAACGTTTTCTCTGCCCAGTGCAGAAAGAGCATTTTTCAGACTAAGCCTTCTGCAACTTTGTGATTTTTACAAAGATTAATAAATCGAATAAAAGTCTATTGAGTGATCCGAAACCTGCCCGTCAAGTAAAAGTGAGGTAATAAAGAGTAAGTCAAGCAGATATGATCTTATGATCTTTTGGCAGTCTTGATAATATGATAATATGTGGGAAAGTGGCTAGACCTTGTTGTGCTGTTCTTGGTTTTGCACCGGCTTCTCTCTGTTCGTCTTTCTGAAGGAATCCAGCATTAATTTCCCTCAGATCCCAGATCAGTTTAGCCTGATCTTAGCCTGAGTGGCACATTTCAGTGCAGATTGTTTTGTGAACCTATCATGATGTGATGTTGTTTTTGCAAAGAGGCTGTTACTAAACCATGGGGGAGTTCAAAATTACATTGGATACCACAGCAAGCACACAGGCGCTACAGAACGCAGCACTTAGCGCTGTTTCTTATTTCACCTGCAGTGGAAGTATTTTTAAAGGTGCAGCAAAAACTTGATTTCTGAGGGTCAAAAAATAAATAAATTTTTGGCATGAAAGAGGAAAATAATGAATAATAAAAAAAGCGTGATATGACCCCTATAATATTTGTTTGCTCTTTGTAACAACCAAACCTGAATTCAAAGAAACTTGTTTGTGTGCGACTAATGCGCAATGCATCATTCATGTATAAATTTGCATTCATTAGCACAGAAGATGTATTATGTTTACACGCTGTTTTTTTTACATACGCGTTATATTTTTTTACATCATATTTACAACGCGTAAAGCTAGATATTGTGTAAATGGTTCTGGTTGTGATAACATGTAGCGGGTTCTGCCCTGTAGATTGTTACCCATATCAATCAGACCGGAATTAAACAGAGCCTCAGTGTGTTTGTGTGTTGGTGTGAATGCGTGTGTGCTTAGGCATGTAAAATTAGCCCTGGGAAATTTTGATGCTTAATAACATTCCTTCACACTTCAGAAATCTGTTTAGTTGCTGCTGCATAAATAAGACCCACTTTACACATCCTGAATACAGGCAAAAACTAATACTGCAAATGATTACATTTTCCAAACATCACATTACAATTGGTAAAAAAGCAACTACAAATGGGAACGAACTTTGCTTGAGGTGTTAACCTGCACATCTCATCTTACAATTAAGTTGGAAGGATAATTTTATGCGTATTTGAAGAATATTTTAAGAAAACGTAAGTGATTGCGTAAAGATGCTACAGTGCTGGTGGTTGCCAGGGTGTTGCTATGCAGGGGCATTGCAACAGTTTTTTCAGCGGTGTTAAGGGTGCCTTATCCAATCAGTTTTATAACGCACAGTTGCGTAAAGGATGGAGTAAAGTTTCTTTGTATGCTGATGCTGTTTGGATTCCCTGCTGACTACTTCTCTGCTGGACCTCACATTGATGGCAGCTCTCCTCACCAGCCTCTAATTAAAGCAGAATACATTACTCCTAATGAGTGAGAAAGCTAGCAAGTGTGCGTATCTTCTGTGGAGAAGCCCACAGAGACTTTAGGCTGTGAGAGTATAGATTAAAAGTTTCTGTGTCTTTGACTTATAGAGCTCTTTAAAGATGCTGTCATGGAGTGTAATCATGACAATGTATCAGGGTTTGAATAGCATAATCTATTGGGGAGGCTTCAACAGAGGTACAGAGCAAAACTGTGTTAGCATGCAGGAGAGAGAAGTGTAGCATGGCTTACCGCTGAATGTTTTGGCAGTGCGTGCATATTTACTGACGGATTCGAGAGCGTGATGTAATTTGGATTTTGTGTAAACCTCAATTGTTGTTACAAGCTGACTGTTTCTCGTACCACATTTGCTGTCTGCTTGGTACCTCGTAGCCAGGCCCAGATGCTAATGGAATCTGTTTTTTTTTCATGTTTGCACTGATATTTTTGGGGAATCTGAAATTCTGCAGAACAGATTTAACCATGGGGGAAAAATTTAAAGTAAAGAGTACTGAACGATGAGTTCTGAGTGCCCATATGACAGGGAACATTAGCTAATGTTCTCTCAAAGTTTTCTCCCAAAAATGTTGACAATTTTAGTAGAACTTCTTTTAATGTTAGGTATCATTTCTATCAAAAACTTTATTCTTAAGTTGTTAGTGGAACGATTTAAAAAGTTAAATGTTACTTAATGGAAACATTAGGGAAACATTCTTACAACCCAGTATTGTTAGCTGGGAGCTCATTGCTTCTAAATCCTTTTTTGTTTTGTTTTTCACAGATAAAGTGGGACAGGATTTCAAATATGATGCATCTAACACCTTAGCGATCACGTACTGTTTTAACGGCCCGGCAGCCGCACCTGCATTGCGGTGTGTTTTGCACACGTAAGCATGTCTCGTATTTTCTTTCGATGTAAGAAATTCTCATTTGAACTGCTCCAGTGACAAATGTTCACAGCAAACACTTTTAGTATGATGGAGGAACATCTAGAGCATTGAAAAGAAGAAGAAAAGCGGTCTATTATGCTCCGCTTCCTGGTGAACCCGAAACCTATTCATCAGTGTTATGTGTGCTGTGAGATCCACCCTTTGTGAAAGCACTGTAAAATTGTGCCATTAGGAGCAAGAACCAAACATGGATTGAAAGAAAAAGAACAAGACTCTCAGATCTACTTCCTCTTTGCCTGTTTTTCTCCAGCACGTATTTCCAAAGCATATGAGAAAACAAACAAATCTTCTGTCTTTATATACATACCGCACTTTTCACAAGCAGTGTACCAAACAGGGCCTGAAAGCTTTTCATCAACACATGTTCATGTTCATAACCTTCAGAAAACATAGATCGTCAACATAGCGAGGTCGAACGAAATATTGTATTTTATATATATATATATATATATATATATATATATTATTTATATAACCCCTGGTTTCTCCAACAATAATAAATAAACATCAACACTAAATGCACATAAGTGCATC
>JAZGTJ010010303.1:0-18267 GCA_036877575.1 Botia almorhae | reverse complement strand
CTCTCTTTCTTCAGCAGCAAGCTTTGCTCTCATTTCATCCAGCTCTGTGGTCCTTCTCAGTAATTCTGAGTTGAGATCATTGATGGTCTTTTCTCTCTCACTCGCTGATATCTCCAGTCTGGTTTCTAGATTTGCTCGCAGGTTGGACAGCTCTGTTTTAAAGCTAATCTCTCTCTCGTTTAATTTCCGCAGCCCTTCATTCTTCTCTCTTTCTTCAGCAGCAAGCTTTGCTCTCATTTCATCCAGCTCTGTGGTCCTTCTCAGTAATTCAGAGTTGAGATCATTGATGGTCTTTTCTCTCTCACTCTCTGATGTGGCAAGTCTGGTTTCTAGATTTGCTCGCAGGTTGGACAGCTCTGTTTCTAAGACAGTTTCTCTCTGTAACTTCTCCAGTATTGTTCCTTTTTCATTAGCTTCAGCTGTAAGTTTCACTATCATTTCATCCAGCTCTGTGGTCTTCTTCAGTAATTCAGATTTAAGAGCATTGATGGTCTGCTCTTTCTCACTGTCTGATGCCTCCAGTCTGGCCCTAAGGGCCTGCAGTTCTTCCGCTCGCATGGACCACTGTTGCCTCTCATCTTCTCTCAGTCTCTGGGCTTCTGACAACTCCATCTCCATCTGCCTGAACTGAGCAGTTAGAATCTGCACAAATAGCACAATGATGGTAAATCTGTCACTCAGAGTACAAGGACTAAGAAATAATTGGGCCGTCTATACATTGTGGAAGGGAAAAGTTCCCTCTTCAATGATACTGTCCAAACCTGGCACAACACAATAACTCTTTTCCAAGTTAACCATACTAATAAGCTGTGACCACAACATGCCATTTTAAGTCTTTTTACTTGTTTGTTTACTTTGTACCTTATAATTTCTTTAATTTAAGACAAAAATATATTGAAAATATGTTGAAAACTTGTCAAGCCAGGTTAGGACACAATGCAAACCACAAACATTATGCTGACCTGTTTCTGCTGGTCTGCACTGTTGAGTTCCTGCTGTAACATTTCCAGGACTTCCGACCGAGAACGTAAGGACTCTTCTAATTCCTCTACGCGCTGCTGGGACGCACGAAGAGCCTGTGAAATAAAAGACAGGCTTAAAAGACAGAACTGAAGTTAAGAAAAGTATGAAAAATACTTGCAGGTGAACAGTCCAACAACCAACTAAACATATAAGATCAAAACTGCCATGGAAACATAACGGAACTCAAATGTGGATCCAATGACTGAGGCTATTCTGAAACCAAAAGAAGGAAAAAGTTGTCTTGGCACTCCCATCTTACACCTTTATTTATTAATCAAAAAACAACTTATATAAATAAAGAATTATTCTTCACAGAACATAGAATTAATGACACCTGACCTTAGAGTGTGAGAGAGATTTCTCTCATTGTACAGGCATTCCATTGTTCCATTACATTTTACAGAATAAAATAGAATAGAATTTTGGCATCTTATCCGAAAGTTCTTACAAAAATACACTGTTCTATAAAAAATGAGTGCAAAGTTATAGACCACCTGCTGTAAGTCATTGTTATTGGAGGTCTGTGTGAGGCTGAGCAGCTCCTGCTCATGTTTGAGTATCTGCTCTTGGAATCGCACATCCTTGTCCTTCACCACAGCCTGCAGGACTCGGACCTGGACGGGGACGCAGGGTTTAAAAGTGTTTTTAAAAGGGCTGCAGGAAACACTGAAATATTGTACATGTGCTATCGCAATATGCATAGTACAATGGTTTGAACTAGCTAAATGATTTTAATACTTCCGAAAGTTATGTATAGTTTAGGTTTTAGGTCAATGCAGACACTGTCCTGCAAATGTTAGATAGGAATGTGTTTTTTACACCAAAAAGAAACGTGAAACGTATATTTGTCAGGTTATATAACTGTCCGTTTTTAAATATCTTTTAATGTAAGTGAAAGCGATACTACAAATTCAAAGCACTACTGTATCGAACAGCCTATTATTTAGCAAACGACTGCATTTTCTTGAAAATTGTGCGGCCTAAATATATTAATATTTTATTAAAGAGCAAAAGACAGGGATTAAGAGAATGAAGAAATAAAACAACAACAGTACTTTGATGTGTGTAACGCACCTGCTCGGCGTGACCCTCCTCTCTCACACGCTGCTCGGCCTCCCAGAGCTGGTGTTGAAGGAGTCTGCTGGACGTCTCTGCCTGAGCGAGCTTCTCTCTGAGCTGCTGGAGCTCCTCCTCCACTCCTGGAGGCATTGTGAAGGAGCTCTCTGAATTCTGAAAAACAGTTCACGCTGTCCATTATTACGATGCTGGAGAGAGGCACATCTTTGATGAATTAGCTACATGACACAAAAATCTGAGGCAATCGTGCTAAACAAATACACAGTGTTTCAGGGTAGCGCCACAAAAAAAATGTGATGAAATCGCCTCCAAATCACCCATATTTCAAATACATGAAAAAGTTGGTATAACTATCTACAAAGTACTGTTAGGAACACATAACCAGACAACGTTGTGTAAAAAACTTTACACAACTAATTAAACAGCTCATTTAACATTTTCTACTACATGAAAGATAAGATAAAATACTCTAATACTTATTTCATACTTAAAGAAAAAATGATTAATAGCAATTTGAAACGATAGAAATATACGTAATATATGCAATATTAATGACAAGATATGATACATCAGAACTGGCATCCATTTCACACTCGTCTCTTTACCTGACTGCTATTCAATACAACTTGTCCTTTCAACTCAGCGATCTGTTTGTTTAGAGAAGCCGTCTTGGCTTTGGCTTGCAGTTTGAGCTTTGTAAACTTGACCTCTGCCTGTTCTTTTTCCTCCTGTTTAAAGACAAAAACAGGCAGCTCATAAAATGTAAGACCAAGCTTTAAACAATACAGTCTGGTTCCACAGTCTGGTTTAGTCAGTGGCAACTAGATGCTCCCTCTTTAAACTGTAAGTCCATACCTTACGCTGTCTCTCGGTGCTGGCAAGCTGGGTGTCTTTCTCTCTTATCAGTTCTTTCAGCTGAACCACCAGCTGCTCTGTCTGGGCCAGCCTCTCCAGGACCTCTTCTGAAGGTCCTGGGCCCACCAGGGAGGCTTCTGAATGGGGCTGAGGGACCAAACCATCCTGCTTCAAAAACAAAATTCAAGTCATATGACATTCTATGAGGACTGTAAAAGTCTTCATTTTAAGTCTTATTAAGTATGACTCCAGAGTTTGATCAGAATTTGTCTACTTACATGAGAGCTTCCATCTGCTTGATCCTCACCAGAAAGGTCATGGAGGACAGAGCTCACCCCCTGGGTCAGCCGGCTAAACATGGCTGACCTACACGTAAAGATATGCAATGAAATGTTGAATGCTTTGTCTTAAGTTAACCCAAAATATTGTACTCACAATATTGTGACGGACACAGGACAATTCAAGCTTACACACACAACAACAGCAACAACAAAATATTACCAAATATTTATAATAAACAAGATGTTTATTATAAATGGGTTTTTTCAAGACATTTAAAAAAAAAAACATGACACTACCGTTGTTTTTGTAAACATGGTATATATTTTTTGGACATGTTCCATGGTAATACCACTGTATCCTTTTAAGAATATTGGAACGGCATACAAATTACCACACAAAAACACTATTGTAAAGATGTTCCTGATCATGACAATACATTTAAAATTAAACATTTCATTTATCTGTAGACCATACTGAACTAGTTACAAACCACATCAGCTGGTAAAACCTGTTTTTTGAAACATGGTATATGCTTAGTCAACCAATGACTTGCCTGGACTAACCTGAAATTATCTAAGACATCTGGATTTTCCAGCTGGGTGTCCTACCTTATTTCTCCATATTGCACTACAACCCTATAATAAATCAAATGCCTATACGTGCCTAGCATAAGGGAAAATATGATTTACCAAAGAATCTCTTTAATATTGCTTGTATAATGCGATATGACAAGTCATATGCATAACTCAAAATAAATCCATAATGCATAAATCCGCCATATGATGATCTTTTAATGGCCGCCTAAATTGACATTACAAATGTCGTCTTTACAGACCGTAAACTATGTAGCTGTGAACGCCTGCACGACAACATGACAGCAGTTTGACTTTGAGCATCTTTTCTTATAATAAACAACCTGCTGTGACGGCGACATAAGCCGAAGAAAGACGAAACGAACCGAACAACAACGAATCATCTCTGACTTAAGACTGCGGCTGCGTCGCTTTCATTTTGTCTACACAACAGCAAAGATTATTCAGCGACTCGTCTGCTCTATTTTATAATCAATTCATAAGTGAATTTATGTTGGAGACATAGTAAGATATGGTTGTATGTCTTATAGCGATTATTAAACGGCACTGTCAAAGCCCAGTCGGTGACTGTCATCATCTTAAGCTGTAAGTGGGTTCGTGCTAATGGCTCCTAAACAACTGTGGGGATATTTTAAAATACACTTGTGGTTTTGCATATGCCGTCCATGTCAGCGGCTCAACACGTTTAGAGGCAACTTGGCTACGTTATTAAACACAAAACTGACCTGTATAATCGCGCAGGGAAATGCTGCGTGTGTTATTGATCAATTTCGTCTCCAGGATTTCAGCGCAGAGCCACATCTCCAGGCATCCCGGAAACAGTAACGCAGCGCTGTGATTGGACCGCGCAAGGGAGTGTCACTAAACTACAACACACCCGGAGTCCCGCATAACTTCAGACCGGGGGACTGTGAATAAATAGAAAAACGTAGAATCGTGCAAACCAACATAAATAGGCATGTTGGGAAAAGTTAAAAGGAGCCAATTGCAGCTTTGTCCTGCTGTAAAATGATGGTCCAAAACAGGAAAGGAGGATATGATTTAAAAGTTAACACAATGTTTAATTATGGAAGACAGTTAGGGCGCAGCCTTCTTCTGCTAGCACATTATACAACAGTGTTTGTCTGTTTTGTGTCCCCCTCTGTGAACTGTTTTGTGGAAGTGTACAAGTGGACTTCAACGTTTGCCAGATGCACTGTGGTAGTGTTCAAATCCATTCACAGACGCTTGCATTGATGGACCAGAAGACACAGAAGGGAAGTCATAGAGATGCTCTCCAGCAGTGACACTGAGTCGGAGTTAGAAGAGCATTAGGATGTTATGAATTTAAAGAGGATGTAGCAAACAAAAGTCTGTCGTGAAGATACACTTTCCATTTATCTTATACAAGGGCTACAAAAAAGAACAGTATTCTGCAATGTGAACTATCCATGACAGTAGTCTTGAGTTTTTGTTTATTTCAATGGGCTCATCTAAAGCCCTGAGGTCTAGAAATGTTGTTTTTAGAGTCATAACCATCGTTATATTTTTATATTGTTATAACCACACCTGATTAATTTGAGTTTTATAATCACAACTGTTTATAAAATGCACTAGAAGGAAGAAATGTTTTAAAGTGGGCAAGTTCATCATAGCTAGGTTGCTATTGCTAGCCTCTGAAATTGCAAATGCTTCCTTTAATAATATCCTCCGTTAAAGTGTTCATTCAAAAAAATTTCATTCAGAACTAAAACTGTTAACTGACTAATGTAAGAGGTGTCCCAACTGACAGTCAAAGGATGCCAATGTGAAACTTGTGCCTGTTTTTCACATGAAGGATGTGAAAGCTTTAACATTAAAGCCGCATATTTATGGCATTCGAAAAATTTGTTCTCACGTTTTTTTAGTCAATACCAAAATTGACAATATTTATTATAATTGTATTGCATCTGTTGAAGCTATTGTCACCCTGCACTGTATGATATTGGCTGATAATATTAAAATATACATTTTTAAGGCACAAAATTGGTCTTAACTTTGCAACACGACCTTGCATATGATAAACACACTTTGTGGTCCTTAACTGGTAGAGCATAGTTCTGTCAATACCAAAGTCAAGGGTTTGATTCCCGTAGAGCATGCATACTAATAAATGTACCTTGAAAGCACTCTTAAGTTGCTTTGGATACAGGCATCTGCCCAAATAAATGTGTATATATTCACATAAATCCTTATCATCAGGACTCATTTGATGGTTCCAATTTCACCTTTTAATTTCAATTTCTAAATTAATTTAAAACAACCTTAGATATACGACACCATCACATCGTTGTTGTCCTTTTAGGCATCAGTTTTGTCACTAAAACCTCAATGATGTTGAGAACTGCTGATGCAGTGTTCATGGTGTATCTATTCGTAGGTTGTCACATGGGAAGTTGTGTCAGCATGTCCCCAATCTTACATGCAATTACCAATGGACATCCCAGTCATCCTAAGCTACGCATTAAGTTGGATTAGTCTCAGGTTATATCAATAAGGTGGAGTTGATGGGGCGGGTCTGATCCCAGGCCAGTACAAAACCCTTCTGGGGTTGCCCACCGCTTCCCGAGGTGTTGCCTAGACAGTCTTTTGATATTGACTCTAGAGTCTATAGCTCTTCTCTTCAAAACAGTCAGTTCAGGTTCCTAAGTTGCATGATGGGAAATTCTAATGGCAGCACCGTGGACGATCTGCAAGCTGTTGAAATGCATCTTTGGTATAAAAAGTTTATGACCGAGTGCCCGTCTGGTCAGCTCACACTGCACGAGTTTAAGCAGTTCTTTGGGCTCAGAGGTCTGGACTCAGAAGCGAATGCCTACATTGAACAGATGTTCCGCACCTTTGACATGAACAAGGTAAGTTAGATGCCCAAAAATAGGTTTGGATATACATGGTCTAAGAACCAACTTAATAGTGGCTTTATGGTAATCCACCTCTGTGGTTGTCTTTTAAACAGGCCTTGTTAGAGAGTTTAGGATAGGTGTGTTTTTATTGTGTCAGGTTTTAATAAAAAAACAGCTATAATATGCAGAGTTCCTGTATCATTGCATTCTATTGCATCATTCTTTTGCGCTGATTATATTCATTTTAGTGACTAAGATATATAAGCTTGAGAGGAAAATATTTTAGTTGGAGGGAGAGTGAAAGATAGATACATAGATCAGTATTATATTGGCAAGCATCCACCCATGTTTTCTGGATACCTGTATCAGCCATTAAAAACATTTGTGGACCACTTTCTATAAGTACATGTGTAATCTCAGGACTCAAAACTTAGACCTTTCAAATTATGCTGTCTGGCTCTATATTTATGGTGCTATTTTTGTCCCATCCTGTCAGCTTTAATGTGCAATGACTCGTATTAGTAAAATAATGAGCCTATTGACATTAAGATTTACAGATTGTTGACAGTGCATGTGAGATTGTCTTTTGAAAAGTGGTCCTGATTTACATCCACAGTCATAGCCCGCTTTTATTAACTGGGTCCCAATGGGTTTTTAGGCATAATAAATCTCAGGATTCTATAACTTCTCATATGAAAATGTTATATGTTGGTACAATAAAATCAAGCCTGTACCAGCATGACATCAAATTTCATACCAGTGTATATTTTTAAAATATTTAATCTCATGAACTACCTTGAGAACAAATAATTTTACACACTCCATTATTCAGCAATATGCAACCAAATAATCCAGCCTAAAACGCCCATATTCCACAAGATCGACAAGCTGAAACACTAAAATTGCCCATGACCTTCTCGCTGAGCCTGACCTGGACAGGTGGATCTGGGTGACACAGGTGATATTTTCAGGAGTGTGTATTGACCTGAGGATTATATCTGTGGCAATGTGCCTGTCTGAAACTCAGACCTGGGAACTGGATGTAATCCTCCAGAGGGCACCCTCATCATCCTTATCTTGATCCGTCATTGACTTCATCATCAAAATATCTGCAGGGCCTCACGGAATAGCCTTCACGGAACAGATGATGCATTCTAACAAAAGCGAATCTAGCTGATTTACTTAATTCAACATGGGAACGTTTCATAACATTTATGAAACATTTCTTTTACATATTTTATAAAAACGTTCCAGTTCTGAATGCCGATTGTTTAATAGAGTGCTACAGTGACCACATACTTTTTCATAAGTCTTGATTCTAGATCTAGGTCCTTAATTTCTGACCCTGGTGTAGGGAGAACTACTTTATTATGTCATACGCAAAGCTAAGGTCATTTGCTGTGATTCTCGTTTCCTTGATAACGCTGAGTTTCCTGGTAGCACTCACTTTAGAATTATGGGTAGCGTAGTTTATTTTAAAGTGAATTAGCCAATTAAAAGTTAAAAAACAATACATTGATAATTATCTTGTATATCATTGCTTAACCTTTGAACTTGCAGTATATTTGTTTTAATACATTATTGCTGAAAGCAAATTTAAAATGGACACAATTCAAGTGATTTAACATCCAGATCCCAACTGTTATGTTTTATACAATGCATTCAAGCCATGCTAAAAGAAAATACACAGCTATGGCAATTAGGCCGACTAATAACCTTACTTTACTTTAATTTAACATGCATTTCCACTGCACATTGTGGCTAACACAATATACATCTGATTCTATACATCTTGTATATGAAAGTAATATAAAAGTGTGTTAATGCAATAACTTCAGTCTAACGAGTTGGTCTCATCTGCAGGACGGTTCCATAGACTTCATGGAGTATGTGGCGGCTCTCAGTCTAGTAATGAGAGGCAAGATGGAGCACAAACTGAGGTGGTATTTCAGACTTTATGATGTGGATGGCAACGGCTGCATAGATAGACATGAGCTCCTAAATATCATAAAGGTAGGAAAGACAATATTTACAAAGCTGAATGGCCACAACAGGCTATAGAGCTGGTTATTCTGTTTACCCATCAAAACATCTTGTTTTTGTGCCAGGCCATCCGTGCCATCAATGGAAGTGAGGGGCAGGAACTGAGTGCTGAGGAGTTCACGAATCGAGTTTTTGATAGAATCGACATCAATGGAGATGGTGAGCATAATGAATCTGTTATCATTGCCCGCAGAAAATGCTGTTAAAAAAGGAAAAGAGATGAATGCCTTAAAATGAATTTAAATAAAAAATGTAACAAAATATCACATTCTGCCCCATGACATCATTTATTCTGCTTTTCGTAATCACTAATAACTGTTGAACATTACCATGTGTCACTCCACAGGGGAGCTGTCACTAGAGGAGTTTGTAGCAGGGGCTCGCAGTGATGAAGAGTTTATGGAGGTGATGATGAAGAGTTTAGACCTCTCGCACATAGTGGCCATGATCCATAACCGAAGACACAGCATATAAGACCCACATTCACAAGACACTTCATGTTGTCTGTAAGGCTGGAGTCAGAGTCTCTGACATGATAAATAATACTACACCGTCTTACTTGTGGGTTAACTGGAGATGGATTAATTATTCAAAACCTTTAAAAAAACAAACAATCATTTTAAACACAATGAGACTGAGCTGAAGTGGCAGAGATATTACATTGGTGTGGGAAATGACTCAAATAAACGCCCTCTCACGAGACACAGGTAGAGGCATCATGGGGATAGTGGGCAAGTCCATTCATGGTGTTTATTTAGTTTTATTTTTTATTACAACGAGATGTGTTTTTTATTTGTTGTATTAGATCAGTGTTCCTCAAACAGTGGCTGGGGCCTAACTTCCGAGATGAAAGGGGTCTTAAGATGACTGAATAAGACAAAACAAACATTACAAAGCTAAAACAACTTTTCTTGTTTGGTTATTTTTTTCATAACAATTAAAAGACTGTATACATTGGCTTTTACTTTATGATGTGGTTCTATATCATTGTACATTTATAAAATAATAATATATAATAATTGTATTATGTGCAAGTGATCATTTTTACAGCGTTTCATAATCAGTTAATGGTCATTTATAATATACTATTATTTATTGATAGGGTTAGTTCATAATGCATTAGCTAACAATACGGTGAAAAACGTTTAATTACCATTAACAAAGTAATAACATTACAAAGTATCGTGTATTGTCCATGTTAACTATTGCATTAACTAATATTAACATATATAAGATAGACTAATTTTACCAATAGTTTAAAATAAACCATGCCACTTCAGGACATTGATTGCAAAAATGTCAACTACCCTAATACATATTATGGGATGTTTAATTCATCAAACACACGTGCATACATATAGTCAGTACTGTAATCTCACAATGTAATCTCTACAGTGTATTTGTTTCAATGTGGTTTGTTGTTTATTTCATCAGTTTATTTAAGCCATAGACACATTATAATAGTGCCTTCTGATGTACTGCAGGATCTCCTTTAAGCTTGTTTATGACCTGCTTTAGCATTTGTACATTAAAAATATTATAACTGACATTGGTTTATTAAGTCCATGCATGAAATACTAACACCAAAATCACCATCTTTCAAGCCCCTGTCTTCGTTTCAAACCACGTCATTTCACGAGAACGCGAGTCACGTTTTGGACCCTTTTTAACTATGGTCTGCTCAGTTTCTATGACAACCGCAATCAATTACCATGGAGACCTTGTGAGTCAGATGCAGCTCGCACCAGCTGCCTCTCAAAAGCTGAATTAAGAGACAGCAATACAAAACAATAATACATCTCAATCACTTACGCGTCAGTGAACGAACAGCTTCTACAGGTTCTTTTAATAGCCGTTCTGGGTTTTGTTTGTCCACCACTAAGAGTGTAATTGTTATTCAGTGTGGCTTAGCTAAGGATGAGGAGGTCTCTTTTATAAACCGTCCCAATAACACACAACATATTATCAACATAGATTCAACACTCGAAATGAGTTAAACCTAATTATGTAAAGAGTTATTTATTACAAGAAATATGTGACACATTTTGTACCTCGTTGGCTCTCAGTGTAGAACTGTCAGCAGATCTTCTCCTGCTCTACCACCTTAAACCACAGTTTATACATTATCTGTCCTCGGGCTATTTGAATGAAGAAAATAAACAAGGCACCAGTACTGACAAAACTAAACAAACAAACTGATACAAACACTGATATATCACACAGCCATCCATCTTCCATACATTTAAACACAGTAAACCATGTTTCTGTCATTTGCTAGAGCAGGGGTGCCCTGCCCTGCTCCTGGAGGGCCAGTGCTCTGCGGAGTTTAGCTCTTCTGCTGCACCTTTAAATAATTCCAAGTGCTTCGTCCAATCAGATGTCAGCTTCATATGCGCAGGAAGTTCCAGGAAGAACAGGCTCACAGGAAGTCGTACAGATACTTCACCACATCAAAGTTTACAGTTCTAGGACGAAGATGACACAAACCATAAACAAGCTAGCAAATGACCAAGCTATTAGATCTATTGCTAGCGGCTGCATTAAACAAACAGGGTGTGTCTCAATCAGCTCCCTAGGTAGTGTTTTAGTATATCATGTACATGAGTTCGGACACTGGCAACGACCCTTGCCTGTATACACTGGCCCTCACTATACACTGAGAATGTTTTTAAACATCACCTCTGGACATTTTTTTCATGCTAATGCTAAATCTGTCGAAAACTTTATATGTTAACAAGTTCCCGACCTGTCTAGCAAGGTGTGTTTATGCTCATGTCAATATAACATGTAATAAAAGTTTGTCTTCTATTGCATTTCCATGTTTTAATTTGGTTCATGCAATTTTGAGCTAAAAGGCTTTGTGATTATAGGGACTATATAAAGAGGATCAATGCTCTCTGGTCTCAGTGCACTGCAAGTGTTTCGCGAATGAAACAGCGCTTAAAATGGCCAACCTGATCCCTGATCAGTGTCATGACTACCGAACCCGAGCGCTGACTGAGACACACCCACAGTCTCCCCATCACTCACGAGTACCTGGAGATGGCGAGAATGAAGTCCATGGAAACCGCACATTTGTATTTGGGCGTGTCCAGCTGGTCATCGGGTCCCACCTGAGTGAGAAGCTGCAGGGTCACTAGAGACGAGATCTGCAACACAGCCACCAAAGTTAAAAACATGTTCATTTAAACAAAGTTATAAAAACTACATTGACTTGCTGTTCGCTACACAATTCCAATACAAAAAAAATTCCCATGCTTTAAGATTTTATTCCCTGCTGGTTTTTCATTACTATGAAAATCACGCACATGTACACATTTAATGTATATCATAGGAAAGTCATTTATCTTCATTTATCTCTTTCACAGAAAATTTAATTAAAATATGTGGCCTTAAAGCGTTTATGAGGCAAAATAAAGAGTCGAAACACTGCCACCCAGTGTCCAATTTAAACACAAGCCTCGTTTGTCCGCCATAATGCACATAAATCACATCCTATTAACATAGCTAATTAACATTGATGGGCAGCTTTTTATTATCTGAAGCCTAGTTATTTCCCAGCTTCATTATTTGATCAATGACATCACCTGTGAGAAGATACTGGCTGTAGGTGCGACTCTGCTATCAACCACACTGTAAAATATGGCTAACAGTCTGTCAAGTGGAAAAGGCTTCGGACCCAACAGATGGTTACTGGTCTGCAGGAGTGAGACAATAATGGAGAATTAATAAACCTGCAGGGGAAAAGCAATTATTGGTGGATCGCAGAGGCAACCCCTCACCTTCTCATGTTTCTTCAAGAAATTAGTCTTCTTTATTTTCCCGTGACTCTGGGACAGAAAGAAATAAACAGCGGTTGTCAAATGAAGTCTTGGTGGTGATCTGCTGAGATGAGAAAGAACTCTGGAAGGGAACACCAGGCGTTTCAAACCTTGAGGAAAAAGCGTCGGTCGGTGCGGGCGGGGTTAAACGACGCCAGGTATGCAGCAATCAGCAGAAACTTGGAGTAATACGGCAGCTCTGTGTAAGCGTGGGCTGATAAACCTACAAGAGTGAGAACAGACATCTCATTGGCTGATGCAGGAGAAACAGATTTTCACAACACTAGGATGTTGCAGCTGGTTGCCAGGGTGTTGCTATGCAATTGCAATTTCAGAGATACTTGCCCAGGTTAAAAGAACCTACTCCTAAGTGTTTATACAGTAAGTGTATATTCTATTGCTTAGATATGGCCTGGGACCCACCTCCAATTGCCCAATTTACCATCCATCAATGTCCAATCTCACAGAACAGCACATCTCTTCTAAGCAAGAGTTATGTAACAATACAGTTTAATGCCCAGGATTAGGGGGGCTTGTTCAAATCCCTAACTGTAAGTATGACCACTAACTAATCAGGGATGACTCATCAGGGCAGCCTATTAGCTAATGTAGTGATAGGGCAGATATAAGTGGAAGTTCTGGCACTGTATCCTAAAAAAGCTTTGGAACCAGTTTTGGAACATCATATCCTGGCAATGCTGCTCAACTCCAGCAGATGGCCGGTGTGTGTGTGTGTGTGTGACTGAGGCCTCTGCTGTCCCGTCTGAACGTGCAGACGTGTGTGTGTGTACCTCTGAGGGTTGTGCTCTCCTTCTCATCCATCTGCTGCTCCTTCCATTGCATGCTAATTTTAGTAAACACACACACACACAAAATGATTAAGATGACATGCTGCCCGGGAGACAGTTTATGCATGGACACAGCTGTGAGCACTTTATAAAAATCACACACCACAAACAGACCTGGACACCTCTCTGAGGTAAACTGTCTGCATGGCTCTTTGCAGATGGGGCTCGATATTTCTCCATAACTTGTGAATGTCGCTCTCTTTGGCTGAAGGAAAGGAAATAAAAAGTTCTTTTTTTAATAACATAATTGCATCTTTCAGAATATTGGGTGAAAAGGAAACTGAATATACTCTAAAGAATATTTTAAAAAATAAAAAAGGCACCAGACAACTACTTCAATTTTAGTCTGTTGGGTTACACAGAAAAATAAATGAATGTCCACGAATGGCAGAATTAACATTTGCATGCAAATAAAGATCCAGTGGAAAGTTAACTGGAAGCAGTTCTTTTACCTTCTCCTTTCTCCAGTGGCTCACAGAACTTGGGGAAATTCAGCACAGCCTGTTTTAATTAAATAAAACAAGATTGAACTTTGCATGTCTTTGGTAGGCTACAGTTCTTTGGTTTTTGAGCACCTCAAACCAATAACAGACTCGGATAAGTGAAGGGGTATGTATAATCTCACCAGATGCCTGAGCTCCCTCAGGTCCCTGCACACGGAGAAGAAGACCCCCAGCAGGATGTTGATGTAGGAGGTGTAGAGCTCAGGGGTGTAGGATGGGTGGTGTTCCTGAGACAGGATCCGCACAAGCTCCGCTGAAAGAACAGACAACAATGTTGGATAAGTTCTTACCTCTTCTTTAACTAAATACATCCACCTCAAATATATATATATACACTACCTTTACTGTAGTCTGGGAAATGAACAAGCAGAGGTTCAAAGCAGCCAGTGTTGGGGCGAAACTTCTCCCAGACGATTTCACTGAGCAGGATAACGGTCACATTATCATTAACCTGCCACAGAGTAAAAAAATTAGCAATAAACTCTATATAAACGTGTTATATTTATATATACCCCACGGCCTGACAATAACAGTTAACAGGTAAAGTCTCCATACACATCAGTTATATGTACATAAAGAAAAGATAATCGTAATGTATGAAAGTGCATTCAAAAACTATAATTCTCACAGAACTCATTCCTTCCTTGTCAGATACGGGCCTCTATATAAAGGGATGAGCTTTTATCCAGCCTAATGTAACCTTAGTCTTACAGATTCCACAAAACATTAGTGAAACTGAGTGTGTACCAGTTCCTGTAGGCGCAGCAGAGCAGGAAGCAGGCTAAAATCCATATCTCTCAAGCGTTCAGCGCGATCCAGAATCTACAGCACAATGTAGAACCTTATGTAACACAATACACATCAACGCAACTTGTTTGTAATGACACCATTGTCCAATAAGCATTAAAAATGACATATTGAACAAAGAATATTATATGCTTGCTTATTATATGCTTTTGATTTTTTGATGATTCCAAGCACAGAAAATGACGATGCATGTTTAAACTTGACAGTCAGGGTCATCAAGTCATAAAAGAATCCTGCAGGAATATTAATGCAAACTCACTATATAGCGTGTCTGAGTGGCAGGCGTCTTGGAGCTCATCTGTTTGTAAAACCTGACAAAGTCTGACAGAGAAGGGCAGCGAGGCAACAACGCTGCAGCATCTGGACCAAAGAAGGCCGACAGCACCTGGTGAAACAGGATCCCAGGAGACACACACTCCACGCAGAACACAAAGGCATGAGGAAGCTGCACAAAACACACAAACACTCACAAAATTAGAGTCGCTGTCAGACACGTTAACCTAAATCTGTTTTCAGTGCACTTTAACTGTACCAGTGAACCAATTTGGATTCAAAGCAGCAACCTTGCCGTTATAAACCCAGTGCAAAATATCCACAAATGGGCTGTGATACTTCTCAAAACAATGATCATACCTCCAGGTCCTTCATGATGGAGAGCACCACATGGCTCTTTCCTGTTGCTCTATGGCCATAAATGAAGATGGATGGATAGCTGTACTGATCTGGCTGTCGACACACACAAAGAAAACTCACAGTTTTCATTAGACGACAACATGCAGCAGCTCTTAAAACTATTTTAACACTTAAGCAACATCTAATACATGAACGTAACCATTATGTTAAACCAAGTGGACATTGCAAACAAATAACACTATACTGTTTCTTAAAACTAACGTATCTGAACCTTCTCTGCAGTTTACTACTATGCTGGATCCCAAACTTATTTTTTTGTACATGACATGAAACAAGTTCCTTTCAAAATCACACAGGGGTCCTCACACTACCTATAGACATGTCTTACTCACATTTGACAAACAGTGTCCAAACACTTTCTGTTTAAACAGCAAACTCACACAATTTTAAGTGTCTAACTGTTGTTTGGGGCCGTTGTATGTGCACAGCCTTTTTGAACACATGAACACATATGCACAAACACATGTAACTCACCTCTCCCATAAGCGACAGCAGCATGGTCACCTGCGTCTCTCTACATGGCAGTTTTTCAGCCAATGAGCGCAGCTTGTCCTCGGGATAACCTGGACACTGCATTGCCTAGATAGAGTCAAACATACGGTTTACCTATTAAACACAGAACGTTCCCATATAGTTCCCATCCCACCAATAAAGAACGTTCTGCAAACGTTCACTGTATGTTTTTTTTGTAACCAAACACTAACGTTCCCAGAACATTCTGGGAACCAAAAACTGTCAGCCGATAACGTGTTTACGACACAGTGGCGGTTTATAAACCACTAAATGTTTTTGGTTATCTACAGCCTTTATTTTCTCTTTTTCATTGTATTTGTTTCTCTTAGTACTATTTGTGATACAACTGTTTTGTTATAATTGCCTTTTATTGTATGTTCACTGTTCAGGCGTAAAAGTTAGAAAACAGCGCATCCTTTGCACGACAGTTACAACTTATTTACATTCGTAATAACTCGATAAATTGCTTGGAAAAAAATTAAGTATTCCTGTAGAAACTCATTTTAATTACAACTTGCAATATACTAATAAGAGTTTTGTTTAATAGTTTAATGTGACGTTGAGATCAATACGCGATACTCACAGCAGAACACGCTTCACACCACCTTCCCTACGCACGTCACGTGGTTACGTCACTTCCTAACAGGATTATGGGATTTGTAGTTTTTTATTTCCTAAAGGGGAACGCTCTTGAATTTCATTTTAAATGTAAAACAAATTACGATCTGCGTTTATTTCCTACGTGCAAGTCCAAATACACAAATAAAAAGTCAAATGTAATTTTGCAGAATGCAACTGTGCAATCAGGCCAGCGTCTTTATCTACCGCTATGCGGACGGGAATGACAGACGCATACAGAATATTCGGGTGTGCCAGAAATCTGCGGTGTAGCGCTCTCTCCATCGTGCGCTTCACACGCGAGGGATGAGTTTCATCTCCGCGTTTATTCGTTCACACATCCCCGTGCTTACAGATGTAATGCGTCGTATTGCCGTGAGATGCGCGTACAGGATTACATCGGATGGAGCACTGGTGCGCATTTAAGACAATAGCCGAGAGATATTTGCGTATTGCAACTGTCCGTGGATCTAATTCTGGTAAGAATGGACACGCAAAACATTGTCGTCTCAATGTGAGGGATTTCTTTTAATCGCAACGGCACAAGAACAAGGGCTACCGCCTAAAATCCTTTATATCTTATCATATCCTCGTGGAAACAGCAAATCTGGACGGTCTAAGGTAGATTACGGTTTATTTATTTTTAATATACAAACGTATTCAGTCATATAAGGCTTGTTTATTTTTTCCTAACCGTCTAAATACTAACCTGCTAACCCTTCGATTCTTCATTTAATTGGGTGTTAATTAAGTATTCATATGGACATTTCCCTTGGGAACAGTCTTTCCCATGCAGCGGAGCGGGTCTTGGACATATGGGCTGTGTCTTCATATGAGTTTAGTCATTTATTTTGCTGTCCCCGAGTGTGATTATTCACCTTAATAAGATCGGTGGGGTGAGTGATGCGGATGCATAGTGACTGAATCAGAGGAGAGCTGGAGGAGAACGTCATCGGAGTCACGGACGAACTCCCCTCATCCACGCGGAACGAATTACTGTGACATCTGGCGCTAAAATTGCTTAGTCTGCCTAGACATCTGTGAGCTGTTCTGTCTGTGCGTGAGTTTAGGTGACACCCCAGGCAACATCTAGAAAGGAATTGGGTCCAAACCGAATCAGAGTCCAGATTGGATCCATAAAGTGTCAGAGTCAGACTGAATCCATTTTGGACCTGAATTCAAATAGAATCTGAATCCAAACAGCATCCAGATTGGATCAGAATCCAGGGAGTTGATTTGGGGACCGGAGTCCAAGCTCATTCCATAGAGTTCAGAATTCCTCTATGATTCCTGGGACAGCTGCAAACATGCTCCCAGCCTCGGAGGCAGCCAAGATCTACCAGACCAACTACGTGAGGAACTCCCGTGCTATTGGCGTCTTGTGGGCGATCTTCACCATCCTCTTCGCCATTGTCAACGTGGTGTGTTTCGCTCAGCCCTACTGGATCGGCGATGGCGTGGATACGCCGCAGGCCGGCTATTTCGGCCTCTTTCACTACTGCATAGGAAGCGGAACGTCCCGGGACCTGAAGTGCCAGGGAAGCTTCACGGAGTTCAGCTCCATCCCGTCAGGAGCCTTCAAGGCGGCTTCGTTCTTCATCGGCATGTCCATGATGCTGGTGCTGTCCTGCATCGGCTGCTTCGCCCTCTTCTTCTTCTGCAGCACAGCCACTGTGTATAAGATCTGTGGGTGGATGCAGCTGGCAGCAGGTGAGTGAGTGAGTGAGTGA
>JAZGTJ010010302.1:5802-18268 GCA_036877575.1 Botia almorhae | reverse complement strand
GTATTAACAGATCTAGATTGGAATCGCATTCTGTGGTTGTGTAAGTGTAAATGTGTGGACTTGTTTCACACTATAGAGCCGGCCTCAAGCAGGCCTGTGGAATGTAAATGGAAGTATGGAGCATACTAGTGGATTAGAGCACAAGTCAGTGGAATGAGAGCCCTCCTCAGCCCTCAGCAATACACAAGCATCCCTACATGTTCCTCTTCCACTCTTCTTTGTTTCCTTTGGGAGAAACATTAAAGAAAAATGATAGAAATGTACCGCACACTTGTATTATGTACAAGCACGTTCGGGTGTGTATTTCTACAACATCAGGTTTCTGTGATTTGTGCCAAAACCTGACTATTATATAAACTTGTCTATTTTCTATCCTATTCCTAAGAGAAAGCATGTGTATTTACATTTATGCATTTGGCAGACGCGTTTATCCAAAGCGACTTACAGTACATTCAAGTTATACATTTTGTCAGTACGTGTGCTCCCCTGGGATTCGAACCCACAACCTTTAACCAATGTTTTTCAAACGAACAAAATCTAATTCATTTGATTAGAGACACGATCAGATTGAGTTATTTTAATAACCTTGTAGAAATGAGCTGCATGTTGTGTTTGTTAAATCCCAGTAGACGAAAACGTTTTGAAATCCAGTCCGACCATTCAGACCGAAACTCATTCAGATTTTTAACATATTTTCAAACCGCAAACGAATGTGGTTTGGTTTAGATTTGTAAAAATCACATTTCTTGCCGTACAAACATGCCCTCAGACTGGAGCGCGTGGAACCGTCCAGTCCACCTTCAGCTCTCAGCTTTCTCTCTGTTCTTGTGTGTTAAACTAAAATGTTTTTTGGCAAGAGCTGGTCATTGACAGAGCTTCATCTTAACGTGATGTGGGACTGTATGGAAAAATCACTCCACACACAAAAGAAACACAGGAAAGTGTTTCAATAGGGCCTAATTATGTGTGTACATGCACATGTGTTTGTGTGCGGGTGTTCATGCGAGGTGCCGTCGTGTGTACGTGTTTGCTATAGGAAACCTCATTCACAGATCCGGTGGTCCGGGAGATGGCTGGAAGTTACATTTAAGTGTGTGTGTGTGTCCGAGAATGAGAGATTAGCACCTCTTTGTTAGATTATTCGCTGTTAGATTATTTTTAGTGGCTTTAAAGTTCCCTGATCGTTCAAGTAAAACTACAGTGGCTGAAAGTGTTGTTTATTTGCATGTTCTGTCTGTATTGTTTTAGCATCTGGATCGCAAAAGGACTAATGCAAATCAGCTAAACCCCATTTTCACAGACCAGTTCTCAAATGTGCTGCAAGCGTTCTCAGCAGTCGCCATTGTTAAAGAACACCCAAGGCAGTTTAATTTTGTGTAATGGAGAGATGAACGCTCTGGGTTTAGTTTAGCTTTGGTTCAGTCTGCCGCGAGTACGAATTTGTCTGTCGTCATGTTAAGTGGATATCACCTCAAAATACTTCACCTTCCATGGTCACTGTCAAAAATAGAACGGTTACATAAAGTCTGACCCACCCCACCCTCTCGTCAGAACAGCACCTCACAAAAGATCTCCGCTTGACTTAAGCCAGCAAAGAAATGTTGACATTTTTTTGCCATTCAACCATCAAAGACCAAAACCTCTTCGGCTAACCTGTTCTATCTTTGTCCTGGTTTCATCAAACTTTAGGCACACACGCAAAAACAATTCTTTCATTTATGTACTTTTAAAGACAGAAATTGTGTGAGAAAACTGCGCAAGCTTCCTCTTGTGGGACAAACTACGTTCTTTTTTGTGTGTTTCTGCCATTTAGCTTTTTGGGATGTTTTTGTGAGACAGAATTTTGTAAGACTGCATTAATATTACTCAGAATTTCTGTTTAGAGGTTTATTATAATTTTATTATAATTTATTGTACATAATTAACCTACCTAACCGGGAACGTTCTCAGAATATTGGTTATTGGATGCAGAATATAACGTTCTCTAAAAGTTTTCACAAGGTTATCAGAAACATTCTATGGTAGTAGAACAACTTTTGCCAAATAATTAACCAAACACTGTGTCCTGCTTAAAGTCTTCATTGTTCATGTCCCTGTTTGTAGCAGCCTGAACAACAGCGGCTGAACAACAGCGGCTGAACAACAGCGGCTGTTGATTTTCACGTGCAGACGATTTAAAACAACATGCATGCTCGTTGTCATGACAGCAGCGAAGCAGCGAAGCAGCTCTCATGCATTTCATTTATGCCAAATCAAAGCCTAAAATCTAAAGTTTAGCATAGTTCTGTAAAATTGTGTAAAAAAAAATGTTTTTTATTAGAAGTGATTAGGAGAAATTAGAGTAATTAGCAGAAGTTACCGTGGTAATGAAGTACAGTTACTCGAGTACATTAGTCTTGCCCTTGTTTTTGTTAAGTGTTAAGTGAAGAACGAGGAGGGTGGTTTTCTCAAAAGACTGACCTGAGCATGTGGTCACCGAGCTCTATTGAGTCCTTTTTCATGCTCGTCTTTTATTTTGCTCCGACACACTGAGAAAACAGGATTTATCAGGCATGACAATCAGATTAGCTCCTCTCAACATTCCTGCCTGCGGTCAAGTTTCATCCAGTTTGTCCAGGTGTGACTCTAATATACACACCGTGCTCGTGCATGGAAATACACTGGTGTTATGAAATATACAAATCACAGCACATATTGAAATCATTACTGTTTGCATTTGTTCCATATCGCTAATGCTTAAAATGAGCCGGTTTCATCATCTGAAACCCTACAGACACACGCAGACACAAAATAACTTGACTGACACAGCTGGCGTTTCTCAAATGAGCATGTCAAACGGTCACGTGACTGTATTTAATGTTTTTAGGTGTTTGAAAGGTTCTGCCACTGAATGCCTACGGCCAGATTCCTCTGCGTATCGGGGTCTTATCCTTTAACCTTTAAAATGATAAATGCTGCATTGTCTCGGTGTTGTTTTCAGCAAACTTTCTGCACTGTGGCAACCGAGGCAAGTCTCTACAGCCGTAACAGTGGATCTGATGTTATCATCTTGTGCTCCTCTTTTTTTCAATTGCTGCTCGATTGTTTACCCATCCCGCCGGCATTTAACTACAGATTTAGAACGAATATAAGATCGCGGGGCCGCTGTGTGTGTTTGTTCTAACGTTCATGTATGACTAAAATAGATGGAATCATGGGGGTGGATCGTATGAAGAAATGTTTTTTGGTGACATTTCAAAAACCGTTTCAACACTTTTGAGAAATAAAATTGGAAATGACAAAAAATAGGAAATTACATTTCGCATAAAGAAAATATGCCTATTGGTTAAAGAAGCCTATTAAACTGGTTTAAAAACTGTGTAGATTTCCCAGCTAACAATTTTAGGTTATAAGGATGTTTCACTGATGGTTCCGTTAAGTAACACGTCAAAAACGTTATTTTAAAAGTTCTAGGAACATTTAAAATGCTCAGTTTTTAGATGATGTATCGACGTTGCTGTTCGATTATGAAAACGTTATTCAAACTTTTGTAATTCTGTAAATGTGTTTTGAAGAACATTGAAGAACATGTTTTTCCAGTGTTCTGAGAACAGTCCCCGTTGACCGTGTTTTTGTATTTTCGTCATTACGATTGCAAAAACCTTCCCCAAAATGTTTTACTTCTAACCCAGTAAACCCAGTTTTCTCAATGATGATTTTCATTCCATTACTCTAGTACAGTATTTTTACCATTTTAATATTCTGTATGCATGATATTATGCATATTGTTATTGTTGTTGTGTGTTCTACTTAGTTTTTTGTTTGTTTGTTTGTCGGGTATAAAATATGCCACTGAAAGGATTTTGAGGTGGGAGGGCAGTGCTGTGGGGTAAGATGAAATCTGGCATTCTGGGTGGTCTGTTGGGTAAGGCTGTATAGACACAACATGGAAATATCCAGCATTCGGTCCTTCTTTACTGTTGTTTACATTCTGCCAGACGTATGGATCCATACACCTCAACGCCATACTTTTATAACCCTACATAAGCTCCGCGACTGTGTTCATGTGGCGTTTTTTATCATGCCTTTAAAAAACTGACTTCAAAGCCTGTGTCATGGCCATGTTGACACATTTCACTTAAACCAAAACAATCCGTCAGAGATCTGTTGTAGGTTAAGCTGTCCAGTAAATGGCTGAGGACTTAAGAACCGCTCTCCATGTTGACATGCATATTGTGGCTTTCAATAGCCCACCTGAAACCGCTTTGTTTTCACCTACACGAATGTTCAGCCCCGAGCACCACTGAAACCAAGACTAATGGACGGCCATTTGAGGGCTAGAACAGAGAGCACAGAAAGCAAGTTGAGTTCTAAATAAAGCACAGTGGCATGTGTTCTTGTAAGGTCTATGGAACGGTCGGGCCCTCAAGGCCCCCGTAGATCAGTTGTCAGCTTACTGTCTCGCAGGCATGCTGACCCTTCAAAGGCTGCCTAAAACAGCCTGAACTCGAGGATTTATGAAAGGAGTTTAAAGGAGTGCACCAAAAATGTGAAAAATGGCCTGATTGTGCCTCATTCTGTATTTTCTCTGTCACTGTAGAGATTTGAAGCTAGATAATATTCTGCTGGACGCTGAGGGCCACTGTAAACTGGCTGACTTCGGCATGTGCAAGGAGGGCATTCTCAACGGGGTCACGACCACCACCTTCTGCGGAACCCCTGACTACATCGCCCCTGAGGTACAGCCACACCCACTCATGTATAATATATCGTCTTACATTATAACCCCGCCCACTTTCAGCATTGTGTTATATAAACTAGTTACATTTCAGTATACTTTACATTATTGGTTTGATATCGGTTTGTTGGTTTGTTTGTTTTATGGCTTATTACTGTTTATTCTATATTATATTATATTAAGTCTGCTATACAGTGCCCTCCAAACACTGTACAGCTGATCTCTAACTGTGTTTGTAAGTGATCAGCTGTATCCTGTTTCATTATTTGATCACATTAAAAGCAGCGAGTGTTTAATATCAGTTCTGGGCGCTGCAATCTCAGTTTTGTGTACACATAAGCACACATAAAAATGTCTAAGATGTGACACTCGCTTTTGCTTCATATTCATATTTTAATCATAAATGATTTCTTGACTCCACAGCAAACGGGAGCAGTTTCTCTTATAGCTTTCCCAGTATTTGAAGGTCACTGTATGTCCAGTCACTTCACTTAATTCTGAGATCTTAATTCTGCATAGAAACCCAGTAGGAATTCATTAAACACTGTTTTTAGTCTAGCCAATCATAGTAGATGTTGATGTGACAATCTTAAAACCAATCCTGATCTTCTCTTTCAGATCCTACAGGAGTTAGAGTACGGGCCATCGGTGGACTGGTGGGCTCTGGGCGTGCTCATGTATGAGATGATGGCCGGTCAGCCCCCATTTGAAGCTGACAACGAGGACGACCTGTTTGAGTCCATCCTGCACGACGACGTGCTTTATCCCGTGTGGCTCAGTAAAGAGGCCGTCAGCATTCTGAAAGCCGTAAGCAGCCCGGTTTTGTGTGTGTTGTTGATTTTTTTGGTTTGAGGGGTTTGAGGTTGACTCATTTGTTATTTTCTCTTTTGACTTGTGTTTATAATCTTCTCTCTGTATGGTCATGTGCCTGGCTGCCTTTTCCCTTTGACCTCTCCAACCGTCCCCTGTTCATAACCCCTCTTTCCCTGTTTCCCTCATGCATCTTCCTTCCATCCCTTGTTCTGGTACATTCACCTTTGACCTTCAAATATGCAAATTTTGTAAAGATTTAATACATCTTAACAGGATAGCACGTGATTTCTCTCTTTCCACTGTTTTATGTGCTTTTTACACATAAGAGTGCTTTATGTGATTTCCCCAGAATTGGACCGCTCATTACTAAAATTATACACTCTTTTCATGCCAAGGCTATTTGACAAGCAGAATGAGTGCATTCTGGTTATATCTGATTGGCTAAAAAAGGGTGGGCTGCTTTCCTATTGGCTGTTTACAAAGCATCAGGCTGTCCAGAGATGGTTGTGATTTTTGAAGAAGCTTATTACTATGCTGTATTTTAGAAAAAACACTTGTTACATGTTACCCTCTCTGTTTCTGAATTATGATACGTCTCATCAAATGTTTTTTTTTCCTCAGTTCATGACAAAGAACCCAAGTAAGCGCCTGGGCTGTGTGGTGACCCAGGGCTTAGAGGAAGCCATTAAAGTTCACCCGTTCTTCAGAGATATCGACTGGGTCCTGCTGGAGCAGAGGAAGATCAAGCCTCCGTTTAAACCTCGCATCGTAAGCGCACCTTCGTTCTCACACTCAGAAACCAACACAGACGATCACGAGTACATCGCGATAACATCACAAATCGCTCATGTCACACAAACTTTTGCCTGCAAAACACACTCTTGTGCACGTTTGTGTCTCTCTCTCACACACTTTATCTTTCATGTTCCTCTGACTTTAGCGTTTGTGGTCTAGACTGAAAGTCGGATGCCACAACGGCGCTTCTCGACTTCTGCTTTCCCATGGTGGAGGGGAGGGCTAAGGGTGTTGTCTGTGTGTGTGTGTGTACATGTACACAAGTGGGTGCGCTTTAGTTAGAAAGGTCACAGAAAGGTCAGGAGAAAATGTGGCCACCGTTTGCTCTTTTGCCCTCTGAGTAACTTTGAGCTGGTGTTCTGGCACCACTGTGGTTTACCAACCAACTCTCGACATTTTTAGATGTGCACCTGTGGTACTTTACTGAAAGCTCTTCCTGTTTCTTAGAACAAAACGTGAGGAACGTAAAGCCATGCAGTTTTTTTGCCATTGTTTGTACCATTGTTTATGATTCTTTTGTGGAGTTTAAGGACTAAGGTTGTCCTGTAGAAGTAGACTCATTTCAGAATCACCTGATCCCAACCGGATATCGGATATCTGTTTCTTAGGCATTTACGCGAAACGAGTTCTGCAACATTTACATTACATTAAGTAACAAAAACATTAAAAATGTTATTTTGAACGTTCAGTTATTTAGCCATTGTGTCAACATTATTGCTTGGTTATATGAACATTATTTAATTTAAACACTATCAACATTGTTACACACTATCAACATTATTAAACACTTTTTAAATCTGTAACGTTTTTTCTAGCTACTCAAGAATAACATTTTTGATATAGATATTAAAGTTATACTAACGAAAACATTTTTTGAGAACTTTAGAGAATGTTCACCAACATTCTGAGAATGTTCCCTATTAGCTGGGTAGAATTAGGTCATGTTGACCAATATCTAACACACACGTTTCTCTGCCTTGTCTCTCCTTTGCTGCAGAAAACCAAGCGTGATGTAAATAACTTCGACCAGGACTTCACCCGCGAGGACCCCGTGCTCACACCAGTGGATGAGGCCATCATCAAACAGATCAACCAGGATGAATTCAAGGGCTTCTCCTATTTTGGAGAGGAAGTTTTGTCTTAGAGCCCCACCTGCACCTATCAGTTTAATTCAATCAATCCCAGAACCCCAAAGACACTCAGAAACCCACATTATCACACAACACACGAACACGCACTCCACAGATGTTCTGAAGATGTCAGGTTGGGCTCCGTCCAGAGCAAATGGTCCGGGTTCGGTTCTCCTTTACTGCTGTTTCATCCTGTATTCTTCTCTTCGTCCCCAAAAAACCCCCAGAAAAGACGACTGTACTGCATATTGTCTTTACGTTGGATCTCGTAGCGGTGACATCACTGTAAGCTACCAGTCCGGAAACCAATCAGAAAAAAGAATGTTCTCCAGAACCGCAGAAGCTAGGGTCGGAATGCCCTACCTTAAACCAAATTTACGATGCCGATGATTGTACTGCCGACTGGAGACCAAGCAGGCCGTTGTTCTCCCCTGATTAAAAGGTGTCAGAGGTTATGCCCTTGAGAAACAACATACGCTGCATACGTGACATGTTGTGCTATGCAGTCAAATGCCTTTTTGTGTATTCAGGTGACATTTTGGGAGCGATTTTATAAAATATACAAAGACATTAAAAAATCACTTTGTTATATATATATATATATATATATACACACACACACACACACACACACACATATATATATATATATATATATATTGTATCACAGTGTTATGGAGGTCCATTAGGAATGATATCCTGCTGTATTTTGGGTTGTGCTTCATAAGGTGTGCTGTTGGCCTGAGTAGGTGTGTGCATGATACGTATGCGTACGTGTGCGCATGTGTTTGCATGAATGAGGCTCAGAGGTCTTGACCTTCCAAAGTTCTACACTGTTTCCTTTTGTTTTGATGCTGTTTTGCGGTGGCTTTTCGTTTACACCCGAGTGTAAAAACTGTCTGTGTGTGTGTGTGTGTGTACTGGTATATGTGGTTTACAAGGACACAAACGTGTATAATGACGTGTAATACAATGTACACATGGTTCCTGTGTCCTCATGAACCAAATGGCTTAAAATGGTGTTTTTGTTAATTTAAAGAGTTTTCTGTTAAGGGGTGGGGTTAGGGGAAGTGGATTGAAAGTTTAATTAGCTCAATATAAAAATAATTACACTTATGGAGAGTCCACGTAAACCACATATGCAAGAGTGTGTGTGTGTGTGTGTGTGTGTCGTGATCGCCGCTATGCAGAAGAAGGTATAGTTATGGAAGTCAGACCAGCGCTCATAGCTCATAAGTCTTTTTGTACAGATCGTAACATGTACATAGTATTTGCTCCAAAGCCTGTGAAAGCTTTTTAGAGTTTAGGCAGTCGCTGCATGGTCTTGCAAATTGTGCTGTTATTGAGTAGCATCAGCCTATGATTTTGATATCTATGTGCAATACCCTGAACACACTACACTCTTTATTTTGTTTCGTTTTTTTCTTGTACGGGCTGATAATCTAAGTCACCCTGCTGGAGTGAAGAGTGTTTCTTAGATTAGACCTTCACCAAAGTCTCTCTCTCTCTCTCTCTCTCACACACACACACGCTCGCTCTGTTTGCAGGCTACATCTCTTTATACCATTCTCATGTACATACGTAAGCTGTGGAATGTAGTGTGAGCTGTTAATTTATTCAATATACATGTAGCTGTGCGTCCCCTTGTTTCGGTAGGTCAGCCTTTACCCAGTGTCCTTTGTGTTATCTAATTTCAGGCTGTTTCGCCTCCATAGATCCTTCAAGTATTCACTTTTCTTTTTAAATCACGGTATCTGTTCTTGTAAACTCCCTGTAGCTTATTCGTTTATTTGTAAAATGTGAATGACTCTATAGAAGAGGTATTAAACTGTAAGAAAAGGGTTACATTTTAGGCGTACTAATTAAAAAACAACCTTTTGGAATGTGATGACTTTTGTTTTAGCGATTTGAAGAATTTGTGTTGGTTTCTTTTTAACAGTGTTTCTTTTTGGCTTTTAAATGTTTTATTTGCTGTCTGAAGTTCTTTTTGTTTGGTTCCACATTTTACCGTTGTTTTTTTATCGTGTCTGTGGGTTGATTACGGTAGCTGTACGGTAGTCCGTGTTGTTTTGAAGCCTTTTCTCCTGCAGGCTGTCTCCGTCTCATCATCATGCCAAATGTCTCGTCTGTGCTACCGCTTTATTTTCCTCCTCGTGTTTCCTTTTGAGTTGTGAAGGACTTAACGCGATATACAAGTATAGGAAACATCCACGGTCTGTCTTTAAAGTCAAAGTAAATAAACGAAACTAAAGAATTACCTCTTAAATTAAGTGCAACGATTTCTCCGCCTGAATATTGAATATTTGTGCATTACAGTATTAAAGTACATAAATGTTTCATATGTATGATAGTGCTGTATTATATACATCTGGTATTGGACTTCAGTTTCTGTATGGTGAAGCTTCATGTGCACAGACGTATTTTGTTCCTGGACGCACTAGCGTTATCTCATTGTAAGCATTTTACTATGTGCCAAATGTACTGTCATCTAAAGGATGTGAATGTTTTGTTTAACCTATTAAACCCCAAGATGTATAAAGTCTTTGGTGATGGTGTTAAGAGTTTTACACACACGCGCACGCGCTCATTTAAAGGTTTTTATGACGTTAAAAAAGTAGTGTGTCAGCACGTGGGAGTGTAATACAACCTGTACTTCGAGAGAAAGCCTCTAAATGGAAAGATTTGGTGTGTTCAGGGGGAAACTTTGGGTTTGTCACCTCAGAAACATGTAGCTCTCGCTAAACAGTGTTACAGACACGGTCGCAGAGTTTCCTGCATAATTTGTATTGTGTAAATACATGAATGCGACTTGCTTGTCATAATTCGTTTGCAGTCTGAATATATGAACTGGATTGTGAGGATCTGTTACGTGTTTGTTTGCACGGTAAAAGAAACCTGATTTACCTGAAATCTGATTATTAAAAAAATAGGGCCAGGATAAAGCTGAGCTCAAATTTAAATCGTCTGTTCCAGTTCAGCCTTACTCCTGGTAAGTCTCCACTCTGTTACTCTGCTTGTCCATGTTCAAAGATTACTATTCAACCCTTTCGTTTATTTGGCTCCTTCGCGCGGGCGTCTAGCTGGTTCTCTTATATCAGACCCTTAAAATAACCTTCAGCGATCTTAAAAAGCGCCCAGACCTAGCAGCGCGCACACGTCAGGGGGAAAACGGGAGGCTCCGGGCACGCGCCGGGAGGCAGGCGCGAGCGTGAAGCGCACCAATCGGCGCGCACAGATTTGACAATCTCACTGATCGCGGGCGAGCGCTCACGAGTTCTTTACCTATCACTGCAACAGATCGCCAAACAACCGAACCGGCAGTTTCGTGAACTCCGTGTCCCTTTGGAGAGTTAATGCAATCCTCGGCAGTGTTCTGAGACTGCACTAACTGCTCCGATCCGTACAGGAAATGTGATGAGAATGGACATTACGGACACCATATAAAACAAATTAAAACGTCGTACCTGTGAGTGATCTGCAAAAACATAAGAAGCGCAGTTCTTTCGGAGAGTGAACCCATTTCAGAGCAGAAAAACTCCTGCGGTTGTCGTCTGCGTTTGCTCATAATGACAGCCGAGAGAGAGAAAAAGAGGTGAGAATTGCATTTATTTGTTGCATTGTGTTGTTTAGCCTCGATTTTCAATTCTCGGTGGAGATTTGATGTGTTGCGCAATGATACGCAGGGCAGAGCGGAATAAAATTAAGACGCGCCGTAAACTTGAGCATTATCCAAGCAAGCCCCTTTAAAAGCGTGATATGTGTTTTTTCTTCACTTTTATGCATTAATAGTTTCTCCTTCCTTCGCAGCTTAAGGCAGTTCATATGTTGAGATTGACATTTATTTATGTATTTATTGGTGCTCACTTTTGATTAATAAAGACCTGAAACGTATTCAAATGTCCTCGTGTGGTAAATAACCAAAATAGTTTCATCATACCCCATTATTAAATACAACTGTGGTATTATTTAGTTTTAAAACAGATGCCGTCTCAAGCTGAGGGTGAAAAAAGGCGCAAAGTTTCTGCGGAGTGTCGGAATAATCAACTACCTGATGAATCCGGTTATAATTCATTGTTTTAATTGTTTTTATCATAATTGTTTTTCATAAGTTCATTGAATTATGGCAATCACTCTAAATCCACGTTGTCATATTTTCTTTAATTTTAGTAACTCAGAAAAAAGTTGTCGTTTTTAAAAGTGCTTTTTTTTTACATTGGAATAGATTGAAAACACTTTAAAATACGCTTAATTTTAAAATACACGTTAATAGAAAGCATAGGTGCATAAAAAATATGTCATATAATTTTGTCTTTTAGTCTATTGGAAGTAATTTGCGACACTTACACTACTTACATATTTCCTACTTACACTAGCGTATTCTTTGAATTCGATTCAACTCTAAATGTAGTTGGTCTGTTTAAATAAAGTTTCCTACTTTAATTGTTGTTAAGTCATCATGAATTCATACTTATTACACAGTGTAGATTGCGACATGGTTGGCTGGATGAGTATGGTTGTATCTAATAGGTATTGAATGCGTATTTATTTGGTGATCAAGTAAACCAACACCGGCTGTCTGATGCCTAAGGGGGTTTAGATAAGGGGTTAAACAGCCCTCTACGGCTTGTTCTCCATGTGGTTTCTGGTTGTTCGTTAACAAGAACATTATGTTCTAATTGAAACTGAGGTTGTCGGATCAGATCAGACCTCCCCTTTCTAGCTGTGGAAAAGCAAGGTGGTCAATACACACAGGCAATATTGGTGTGCACACTGGTCTAGTTACTTCTATTGATTTATGGGCTTGTTATCACCTTTTAATAGTTTGTTTAACTTGCTCCAGTGTTTAATTAGCGTTGTAATTTATCTTAATTTTATTTCACTTGCTTGTGATTATTGCTGTAACGTAATCATGTATCTGTACTAGTGTAGTGCCAAGTTTATTTTCTCTTAGTTTTACTCTGTGTTGCAGAGCAGGTTCGACACTCAGTGTTCAATTATCATTTGCTGGATT
>JAZGTJ010010301.1:0-18269 GCA_036877575.1 Botia almorhae | reverse complement strand
TGCCTGCCTCTGACCTTCGCCTGTTTAAGTTTTGTGAGTTTGTCTTTATCCTTTATTAAAATAACTGCAAATGGATCCGACTGTCTCTGACCCATTGTTACAATTTCTGTGAATTCCTCATCTTCCGTGTGTGTTTTTCTTGTCCTGTCTCATGGCAATGTTAAGGTGTGTGTTTCCTGTGAGATTAATGAATTAAAGGCTATTTTATCGATTCCTCATTTTCCAGCTTTATACTGTAATTACCTGTGAAAGATATACCATAATGTAATGAAATGCATGTATATGTTTCCTTTAGAAAAGGTTTATTTTTTGAAAGTGATATGAAGCATGCTTTGTCTTAGGGACTTGCTGACCAGTCAATTTTTGACCCTCTATTGGAGTTTGCTTGTGAAATGTCATAATCTTTTGGTTAAAAGAGCAAACTTTATATATTTAACACAGTTTCACCTGTCAATAGATCAGCTTTATTTATTTTTGTAAATGTCAACAAACATTTAAAATTCTTTGTGGACCACAGAAAAATAATTATAATTAGGGTTTATGATTCTATCTTATCCAAATAATCCATTTTCCAACTTAACATGTTTACACTTTCGCTTTTGCAAAAAACACGGGTCATCATCCACTCCCACCTTCATGTCTGTTGGCAAATGGTAAATACAAAGCTGCTGCAGCTCGTATCCACTGGCTTTCAGGCTGACACAGACCTGAGCCTCATCCAGAGGCACCACAGGGATGCACAGCCCTGGTGCACCCATGTAGAAGCTTTCTCCCAGTGCACCAATGAGCAGAAGATAACCCCCTTTTTTAAGCAGGCTCGAGATGTTGCTCAAGGCACTGTTGGAAGAAGGCAAGTCAGGGCTTACACTCTGTAAACTCCGAAAATATTAGATTAGACACACTTTTTGGACTTGTTGACCACCATGTTGTGGGGGGCGGTAACCACCAACATATACTGGCATACACAGATACCATAGTGAGAAATAAAAAACACTTAACACTACACAACAAATCAGTTGTTAAAAAGTTCAAGGTGGTGTATAACAAACGAGTGCTGCTCCCTCTTTACAGCACACTTCCATATGGCTTCTGACAAACTTTTTGGTCACAGGGGTGTACGAGATACAGATGGTTTTGATTTTAGATTACAACATCCATTTTTATGTGTAATAATGCTGACCATCAAACTCTGGGAAGTCATTTTTTGTAAAAATGTTGTTGCAAAATGCTGTAAAACTCATTTCTAAAAATGTTGATAACATTGTATAAATGTATGATTGTTGGCAACCATTGTATGATAAATTGCTAAAAATATGTCAAATTAAATTTATTGAAGGCTTGCCTCAGACTCTAAATCAGGGATCACCAACCTTTATGAAACTGAGAGCTATTTCATGGGTACCAAGTCATATGAAGGGCTACCAGTTTGATTCATTCTACTGAAATAAATTTGCTATTTAACGATACTGATTTTATGTATCGTATATTATGTAAAGACACTGAATGATTTCTCACAATAATTATCAACAATGACAACAAGGTGGAAAACAGATATTGATATTCAGCACTTAAATTTTCTATTAATCACATCTATTAATCTCAGTAAATGTTAAATTTTCAGATGATCACTTACATCACTACATTTCATAGGACAAATGTCCCATTTTCAGTAGCCACTGACAAACCCTTTTAACAAATCATGAACTATGTTGCACCAGGTTTCAAAAAGTTATAAATTATGTAATGTTAAAGAAAAATCAACTTACATATTTTTAAATAAATCTTGTCACATTTTGAACTAATAACCAAATCTGCAGCATTTTTATCAAAATTATAACTGTTTAACTGTAGTGCGCTTCCCGGTGGGTAGTTAGCATGGACGCTTTTGTGACACATAGTGAAGTGTATCTCCACATTGTGCCGCCGCCACAGTCGCCCCGCAAATGAGACACACACAGGTTTCTTTCACATTCGTAAAAAAGAACTCCTCCTCCCATTCGTTGTGAAAGTGATACGTCTGCCATGTTTTTGGAGTAAGAAACTGCATTCAGCACCCATCTGCGCTGCGCTCGCTGACAAGTTTTGTTACGCACACAACTGACCTTTGAACTAGAGTAGGTCAGAGTTCACCTAAACTTATCTAAACTTCATGTATAATAAACATATTTTTAAGATATTGTCATTTTTAAATCTAGATAAATGCAAGTGTGATTACAAAAGAATAGCAACAGAATAAAATTAAATTTTAGACGCAGCTCACTAGTGAGTGGTGCTATTTTTAGAACAGGCTGCGACGTGACTCATGTGGTCCTTGGGGGCGACCTGGTGCCCGCGGGCACCGTTGGTGACCCCTGCTCTAAATGATGATAATTTACTCCCTGTCAACAAAACTAACTTGTTGATCATTGATGACATGATGAAAGAGGCCAGTGGCATCATGAAGTTGAGAAAGTATTTACACAATATGTACATCATAGAAACCTTAGTGCCATTTATATTGTAAAAAATTTGTTTTGTCAGGGTAAATCCAGTAGGACTATTAGTTTAAATAAAAAAATTATCTGTTGTTGTTTAAAAACCCACGAGATGCTAATCAGGTTAATGTTCTAGGCAGACAAGTGTACCCCGGAAACACTTTTTTATGGAATGTTATCATGACGCAACAAGTAAGCCTTTCAGATACCTGATGATTGATTATAAAGCAAAAACACCCGAACACTAACGTCTCAGAACAGATTTACTTTCACCACACCCTGTAGTATACATCCAGAAAAGAAGATTGTGAAACTGTTGGATGGGGGAATATGTCGGTCAGACTTTGTAGAAACCTACCTCTTTCAAAACTACTTTTAAAAGCCACGCCCAAACAGAGGCGTGTTATTTTACATTCTGTTGCAGATGAACTTATGTGTGTGTGAAGTAGCTCTTAAGGAGCTTGAGGAGGAAACGTGTGATCAAATTTGTCGCAAACAAGAAGATTGGAGTTAAAAGGAAGAGGCAAGAGATAAACCAACAGGGAGGTTTTCTTTTACCGCTCTTAAGCGTTGCGATCCCTTTTATTTCTAGACTGATTACTCTTAGAAATGGAGTATGCTGAGAAGTTGTTTTTAGTTCCACAACACCAATTGGAAAAACTAAAAAACAGTAACACACGCGAGTCTATACATCAGGTGGTGGAGAACGATTTGGACATGACTATCAGAAGTATCTTGTTCAGAACTGATTTGGATGCTCATGAAAAGGCCAAGCTGTATACAAACACATTACAGAGGTTTTTAACCATTGTACAAGGTGACAGGGAGACCAACACTCTTCTTACCATCTGACCACGATGATAAAGATCAACCCACAGCTAGTGCGGATGCCGGTGATGTGGTAGACGAAGTAGTAGGGGTGTGGACATGACTCGAGACTCCACTCGGACTCAAGTCCCAAATTTAATGACTTGAGACTCGACTTTACATAATTAAAGAACACTTGAGACTCGACTTAGACTTTAAGAGCAATGACTCTAGACTTGACTTGGACTTGAGCCCTGTGACTCGGAAAGACTTTATGATTAGAGTCGTTATCATTGTAGACGGATCCCTGCGACTTGCACTTGACCAATTGCGCTTAACTATCTCCACTGCTGCCAGCGCTGTCCTGTCTGTTTGATCGCCGCCCAGCAGACACACAGAACGCGGGCATGAGAAACGAGAGGCCTGGTCGTGATCACTGGTGCTCTCCTCATCATTACCATGACTGCTGCTGAAATGTTAAACACATTCCTCACTTCTTTTGTTTGTCCGACATCCACATCCCGGGCATGATGTCCCACCACAACCCTTGCACTCTGAAAGCGTATGTGCTTCAAATTTCATTTTTATTTATAATAAACACCTCGCTAAAAGGGGTTTTTGTCAGACCTCTCTCTTAGTCACATGTTTTAATTGCATGTGCATTTTATTTTAGTGCAACTAGCTACTACCTTTGCTGTAGCTCAGTGGTTAGAGCATGGCGTTAACAATGCCATGGTCATGAGTTCGATCCCAGGGATTGCACGTACTCAATGTATAGTGATCAATGTGTAGTATAATGCAATGTAAGTCGCTTTGGATAAAAGTTTAAAGTTATTGCATAATCCGTTATTTAATTCCATTTAATTCGGAGTTTAAAGTTATGGTGCAACAGGAATAAAGTTATCTTTAAATCCTAAATCTTAAATATAACTTTAATCCATGATTAAAATGATGGGTTAAATATAAACCTGCTTATTTTTAATCCAGGTTTAAAGTTTAGTGAAACAGAATTCAGGGGCGCCGCTAAGGGGGGGAAGTTAGGACAATTCTAAGGGCCCACGCCCTTTAGGGGCCCCCAGAGACCTGCTTTATTAGTAATAACACTACTAGGGGGGCCCAACCTCATATTTTGTCATAGGGCCCAAAATTGCGAGCGGCGCCCCTGACAGAATTAATAGATAAATCCTTGCAAACTGCAGCTAATTGAACATTAATGTCTGAGGTGGGCAAGGCAATAATGATCCTTTAAAATCATTTAAACTGAAGTATTTCTTTAACCAAATGAGTATTGTAATGCAACAATTAAATATTAAAAATTTTTCTCCCTTTTCACTTTCATTTCTTTCAGGATAAACAAATGCATTTAAGTGTTGTAATCAAGTTTGCAGCGCGATGTAGCGATCAACTATGCACACGTGTCACTTGTTTTTTGTCACACGCCGTTTATTCCATGCACCTATCAAGTTTAAGATTTTGGGCTTTTTAGTTTATCATAAAGTGTTTTTTTAGACTAGTGGAAATAAAACATCCAAAAAATACTGTTGTAACTTTGTGTCAATAGATTTCAATTACAATGCATATTTTTAAAATTTCTGGAATTTTTTACCACAACCGAGCATTTTCGGGTGCAATACACAGTTTGTCCTGTGTATAGTAATGATGCTTGTGTGCCAAAAGGAAAAGATTACGTTTAGATGACTGCTTAAGTTAATTTTGGATATCTTAATGTATATGCATTTAAGATGCAGAAAGTTGCCTAAATGTTATTATTGTTGTCCTTGTTATTTTGACTATAAACAATGTGATGTCAAACAAATGACATTAATGGAACATTAATTTAAACTAATTTAAAACTTGTTTTATTAGCATATTAGTTTGCTTCTAGAGAGACATTAATAAAAAAGTGAAAAATGACTGAAAAATAATCATAACAAATGGCCCCTGCATGCCCAGCACACTTTTTGAATTGAGGGTTAGAAAGTTGTTGATAGTGGGTGGAAACCCGGGGTGTTCCGGTTTATTTTCAAAACTGTCAAAAACACCCTACTCCATTCATGTTTATGTAGATGGCTAACCAATGTTCACCAGGGATAGTTGATGGATGTGTGTTGATTACGACCATAGACGGTAATGTTCTTAACAGTACTTGCGGTAAACGATCAACGATTGCATGGTAATACTCCAAGTAATTGTGTGTCGCGTGAGATCCTGTCTACCACAGTGGTGAGTTGTATGGTGTCCATGTTAATAGTAATCGATTAAGACCTGTCTTCTGTGACACTTTTGACACTTCTATGATACTGTTGAATATTGTTAGGGTTAGGGTTAGGGTCAACAAGCTGATGTTGAAGTAAAGGTAGCAGCAGCTCGTTTGAGAGCATACAATAATTTGGATGGAATTAAAGGTGAAGATTACAATCTTAAATTCCCATCTGACTACTGAACCAGTGAATCCTTTCCTCATTAAACCCACAAGCTATGCCACTCCTGCCACGTCCGGCATCACCTTCAGTGTCCCCAACCCAGGAAGAGATTAGTCTGGTTCAATCCGATCGCAAGCTCATTCAAGCTGAGCCGATCAGTCTCCAAGCCAACAAAATTCACTCGTGATCCTTTCGAGTTTATGGATTGGAAAATATAATTTAACGCCCTGATTGGCCACAAGGCACTTCCTGTGAATGAAAAATTGCTCTATCTTAAGAGTTATCTTGCAGACGAAGCTCCCAAGGTAGTAGAAGGACTCTTCTACCAAAGCTCACATGAGGAATATCAGAGTTAGGCAGTTCTTGATGATAGGTATGGAAATCCATTCATAGTTCTAAGGGCTTTCAGAGACAAACTTAGGAAGTGGCCAAAGATAGCAGCCAATGGCCCAATAGCATTGAGAGAGTTTGTTGATTTCCTTCAAGGATGTACCTGCAGCTATACCCTATGTTAAAGGATTGACTATTTTGAATGACTGTGAAGAAAATCACAAGCTTCTCAAAAAACTGCCTGAATGGGTGGTGTGTAGGTGGAGTCGTATAGTTATGGATAAGTTAGATCATTCTGGTGATTATCCAAGTTTCACAGACTTCACAAGGTTTATGGAAAAGGAAGCTTGAATAGTCTGCAACTCAGTAGCCTCTCCCTTTCTAGTTAACAACAAACCCACAGAGGTTTCCAAAGAGAGTCAAGATACTTAACATGAGCACTTTAGTAAGAAATCCCACTGTAGGGTTCCCTGAAAAGCCAAAGCCACCTTGCTTAAGTTGCAAAGATGAAACACATGGTGTTGCAAGATGTCTAACTTTTGCAGCAAAGACTGCAATGATAAAAAGACCTTCATTTATGAGCATCATCTCTGTTTTGGATGCTTAAGAAAGGGGCACACAACCAAAGAGTGTATAAGGCGTCACACCTGCAGTACATGTGGTAAATGCCATCCAAAGCCCCAAAAGCTTCTGCAGAAGGTGCAAGTGAAGAAATCCACAAGGCTATGACTCGTGTATTGTCTCGGAACATTTCTGCTACCTGTAGTATTGTCCCAGTTTTTGTGTCATTTACAAAGTAACCTCAGAAAGAATTTCTCATATATGCTCTACTTGACACACAAAGTGATTCAACCTTCATCCTGGAGGACTTGGCCTCAGAACTAAATCTGAACATGCAGTCTGTACAGCTCAAGCTCAGTACTAACAGTAATAACAAGTAAAACTGCAAGTGGTTTACAAGTTCGAGGACTCAATCCAAAGCCCATGTCAAATTACGACAAGTCTCATATCCCCAACAAAAGTACAGCACTTCAATGGCCTCACTTGACACACCTAAAAAATAAGTTGCCCTCATTACAAGATTGTGATGTTTGGCTACTGTTTGGCTACAACACCTAAAGAAAAGGTTAAAAGCCAGCAGACAGTATTATGACCATTACACAGCCTTCATGAATGAAATAATTGAAAGAGGCGATGCAGAGCTAGCACCTTCCGCATCTGAAGGAGATGTTGTTTGGTATATTCCACATCAGATCAGAAAGCCAGATAAGCTAAGAGTAGTCTTTGATTGCTCAGCTAAGTTCCACAGCATTTCTCTAAATGACACCCTACTGACAGATCCAGACCTTATCAACTCACTACTGGGAGTCTTGTGTCGCTTCAGAAAGGAAGCAGTAGCTGTGACCTGTAACATTAAGAAGGTGTTTTACCAATTCTATGTCTCTTCTGAAGGTCACAATTACTTAAGATTTCTCTGGTGGAAAGACGGACAACTGTAAAATAAACCTCAGGAGTATAGGATGACTGTCCACCTCTTTGGTGCTGCATCCTCCCCAGGGAGCGCCAATTTCTGCCTTAAGTATTTAGCAGAGCAAAACAAAGCTAACTACCCTTTATCCTAAACATTTGTGGAGAAAAATGTCTACGTGGATGATGGACTAACCAGTGTTACAACAGTGCAGGAAGCTAAAGATTTAATCCTTCAGACACAGCAGCCATGCAAGATTGCAGGCTTACATCTACACAAGTTTAATTCAAATCATGTAGATGCCATCTCTTGTGTAGCACCCTCTGAAAAAGTAATAGCCACTGATTCTCTCAATATCCACCCAGACGTGACACCAGACACACACATACTTGGCATTCAGTGGTCAATAGAAAGTGACACCTTCAACTTTAGCATGGACACAAAGGTCCACCCTTCAACTCGTCATGGCCTCCTATCAGTTATTGCATCTTTATTTGATCCACTTGGCTTTCTGGCTCCTTTCACTTTAATGGGGAAACGCATCCTACAAGAGCTGTGTCGTAGAGGCATTAAATGAGATGATCCAATTCCTGAGTACCTGCACTCACGGTGGGAGGAGTGGACAAACGGATTTGAAAGATTGAAGGAAATCACTATACCGAGGTGTTACCATCCTCATGACTTTGGTAACATTGTTAAAGTGGAATTGCATCATTTTTAGACGCTAGTAATTTTGGATATGGTTCATGTTCCTACTTAAGGTACAAGAATGACAAGGATGAGATACATTGCAGCCTTGTTATAGCCAAGGCAAGGGTTGCACCTTCCAAAATAATAAGTATCCCAAGATTAGAACTGTCAGCCAGGATAAGTGTTATGCTTAAGGCAGAGCTTGAGATTAAAATTGATGAAGAATTCTTTTGGACTGACTCTCAGGTAGTGCTATCTTACATCAACAATGAAGCACGGAGATTCAACGTGTTCGTGGCAAACTGTGTTGAACTAAAAAGAGAGTGTACAGATCCAAATCAATGGCATTATGTAGACACGTCACAAAATCCAGCTTACCATGCCTCTAGAGGTCTTCATGTTGCTGATATCTCATCAGTTAATTGGTTATCAGGGCTCAAGTTTATATGGGAACAGGAAGTACACCCACCACCTAAGCCCTCAACTGAGCTGTTTGTCGGAGATCCAGAGGTTAAGTTTATCCACGTATATGTAAGTCAGGTCAGTGAAGTGAAAGATGTTTTAAGTCACCTGAGCCGCTTCTCTACATGGATAACACTTGTTAAAGTTGTTGCAAGAATCAAGAGACTAGGTTTAAATGTAAACTATCTTCATGATTTTTTGACAGTTGAGGAACGAAAGGTAGCTGCTGAGGTGGTAATTAAGCTCATCCAGCAGCAAGCCTTCCCCAAAGAACTAAATATCCTCCAAAGCAACCTTAAAGGAGCAACACTTCCAAGCTCAAGCCCTCTTTTCTGCCTTGATCCCATTCTGAATAAAGGACTGCTTCATGTTGGAAGAAGACTGAAAAAGTCAGCGTTCTGTCGAGAATTAAAGCACCCTATCATTCTGCCTAAAGACAGCCATATCACCAAGTTGATTGTAATTCACTGCCACAACCAAATCCATCATCAGGGACGATGTCAAACCCTCACAGAACTCAGAGCTAATGGATTTTGGAATATAGGTGGAAGTAAATCAGTTGCTAAGCTGATCCACAAATGTGTGCAATGCCGTAGACTCAGAGGGCCAGCTGAGGAGCAAAGAATGTCTGAACTTCCTGTAGAATGTTGTGAAGCCTCAGCCCCTTTCACATTTTGTGAAATGGATTGCTTTGGCCCATTCATCATTAAAAAGGGTCGCAAAGAGCACAAGAGATATGAACTTATCTCCACATGCTTGTATTCTCGAGCAGTCCATATTGAAATGTTTGAAGATATGTCAACAGACAGTCTCATAATTGTTTTACGGTGCTTTGTTAGTGTAACCCCATTACGAAGTAGAAGAATTTAATTTAAAATAGGAACAATCAATACCTAAGTTACTCTTTCTTTAAGCCAATCAAAATACCGTATTGCATGTTGTCCCGCCTATCGGCTTCGCTCATAGGTTGAATCTATTCAAGCAAGTTAAGTTTTCAGACTACGCAGATCGCACCACACAAATAGAGCACGTCTTTTTGCTGATTGAAGAAAGAGTTGCATATATATGTATATATTGTTAGGAGACGCTGTGGAACAGCATCGATTGCTCATCTGCTTCTTTAATCAAATTCAATGTGTATCTTGGTCGGGTCTTTCCACAATGAGGGTTTTCCGTTGTTGCTATTGTGAAAGTGTTGAACATTTGATGGCAAGCCACCCATTGGATTTCCTGGATTCCTTGTCTGACTGATTCTTGAATTTGAACTTGGATGTTCTGAGAACCGTAATGCGGTAGGACTGTTACCAACAAAGGAATTAACAGACACTGGAGAACATTTTGTTTCTTTACCACTTTTGAAAGACTACATGGATTGCCGAACTGGTTGCATCTGATACACATACACTGATAAATGCACACACCAATGTTTGATTAAAAAAAGGGGTTTTATTTTTGTGTGCCGGCTGTATTCTATTGTTATTCTGTACAATACTTTCTACTAAAGTAACTTGTCAAAAGAATTTGTCTATTCGTTGTGTTCAAGATCTTACTTGAATCTCTTACGAACCTAGTACTTGTGTATTTGCCCGTAGAAGGGTTACATTAGTCTTAGAGGAGCTGTTAGCCAACTCCGCTGTGATCAGGGCTCAGATTTTTTAGGAGCTAAAAATGAGCTTAAAGAAGCCCTTAAGCAATGTGACACGAATGCATTGAAGATGTTTTTGGCAGATAAGCAGTGCAAGTTCATTTTCAACGCTCCTTCTGCAAGTCATGCACGAGGCGTCTGGGAGCGTCAGATTCGATCCATTCAGAATGTGTTAAATGTTACAATTGCTCAGGGTCAAGGATGATTAGATGATGCTTCTCTGAACACTATTCTATGAAGCAATGGCTACCATAAACAACCATCCCTTGCATGTCAATACAATAAATGACCCCATGTCGCTAAAACCTTTGACTCCAAATCATTTAATTCTAATGAAATCCAAGGTTACCTTGTCACCTCCAAAAAAGTTTGTAAAAGAGGATGTGTATGCTGCAAAAAGGTGGCGCAGAGTACAATACTTGATTGAACAATTCTGGAACCGGTGTAAAAAAGAGTACCTGCTGAATGTTTCCTTAAGACAAAAATGGCACACACCTCGGCACAACCTGAAAGTGAATGACATTGTAATCATCAAGGAAGACTCACTCCCAAGAAACGAGTGGCATCGGGGAGTTAAAGCACAATTTGCAGAGCGCATGATGTCAGGGAAGAATGACCATCATTCCAAAACCTCAGTCATTGAACTAGCAATTTAAAAGTTAGTTCTTCTTATAGAAAGTGATTGATTGTATTTGAAACACTCTTACATCAGACATGTTAGTCCAGGGGTTTTCAAAGTGTGGGGCGCGCCTCCCCAAGGGGGCGCCAGAGTATGTCAGGGGAGGCACAGGGAAAAAAAAATGTTATATAATAAAATATAATTATTGAGTTTTAATATTATATGTAATTTTTATTATATTTAAATGTTTTTAATTAAATGAAGCTACAACTTACTCATTGGTGCCCCTTCTCCCCCCAAACACACACACACACACACACACATATAACTCTTTTTAACTCTTCTTAAATGTCCATGTTTTNAAAATATAATTATTGAGTTTTAATATTATATGTAATTTTTATTATATTTAAATGTTTTTAATAAATGAAGCTACAACTTACTCATTGGTGCCCCTTCTCCCCCCAAACACACACACACACACATATAACTCTTTTTAACTCTTCTTAAATGTCCATGTTTTCACGTACTGCACATATGTTACCAGCTAAGTGCAGCTGGCCACATTGGTGGATTCGTCGATCTGGAGTGCAAAAAATGGGCTATGTCTGACGCTGTCTAACACTTGTTCCTTCACATCCTGTGCCATATCTAAGATGTGCCGACTTATTGTGTTGACAGAGAGTGGGACAGAAAATTTCTGGAGGTTTTCCTGCTACCTCAAAGTTTTGCAGGTCTCATGCTGTCAAAATAATCAAAATAGGATTATGTTTTTTTGTTCATGTTCATCAGGTCAAATATTTATGTTTGCAAAGTTTTGCAAAATAAATTGCACATGGGCTCACCTAACTTGCCCACAGTTAGTCAATCATAACAACGCTAGACTGCCATCATAAATCTAGCAGTTTGTCCCTGCACCACTGAAGGTGTAGGTGTGTAGCCTTTTCATGTTCCCCACTTTCATAACAGGTGTTCCTTTGTTTGCCCCATTTAGTTTGGTATATAAAGCCCTGATATTTTCTTAGTCTTTGTCTAGCGTTGTTTCCTGTTGTTAACTTGCTGTCAGTAAGTTTTTAGCTGTCGTGTTTATCAAGTTTTTGTTGATGTTCATCAGGTAAAGACTTCGTGTTTGGATACATATGCTAAATAAACTGCACCTAAGTTTACTTAGCTTACCTATATTTGGTCAATCATGACTTTAGGATGATGGTGCTGTGGTCTTGGATTTAGCCCCAGGGGCTCAAGTCTTTTTGGATCGATACATTATTTCAGCCATTCATTGAACCATTCGTTTGGCTAATTGTTGAACCATTATTTAAAAAGGTCTGTGCTTGCTTGTCTTTTCACAGCCTTGTTGGGAAGCCATTTTTTTATGGCAGAGTGGTTTTTAACATTCCCATGGTATCAACACCATTATGAAAAGTTCCCTCAAAAGGGATTATAATAGGTATTATAAGAGGTTGGTGGTTTATAATAGAGTTTGAGTTTACCTGCTTCTTGAGCCCATCATTTGTAGACAACTTGTCAAACATGGTTAACCCTAATTGTTAAAAGATTACATAGGCAAACAAACTTGTTGAACAATTTGATTCCGTTAACCAAACACACAACATAAAATTGCAAAGCAGATTTATTCAAGAACATTTGGCATATGAGTTCCAACATTAATTCTTGAATATAGAAAACAGGAAAAAATACAGACAGCTAATTCTTTCATTTAATTCCATTTATAGTCATATAAGCCCCAAACCTATTAAGAAATTGTGTATACTGTGTATTTGAATAGCACTTCCTCTTTATTGACAAAATGATACATTTATAAAGATAATTATTAAAGAGATGTTTTTTGCTGGTGTGTTTCAATTAAATTTAAGTGCCACTTTCACATATTTTATCTGGTGAGCAGTTTTCAAATAATGCCAAATATATTTTGTTTAAAGAAATTGTAGACATCTTTAATGTTCCAAGGCAAGGAAGTGCTTTCAAAACACATTTAGATTTCTAAATTCTGAAATTTAGAATAAGGATTGTTAGGACTGTTAACCAGTACATCATTAGGATATTTTAAAGACCCATTGTGATCGCTGCAGATTGGTGGAAGTCCAAAGATCTGCGTCTTCTACGTCTATATCCAGGGTCGCATGACTGCAGATGGTAAACAGATTTGTTTTTTAGCAATTTTATATTTGCTGTATGTGTTACATTTTGATATGTGGACTATTTTCCTCTCATACTTAATGTTAAAACTTACGAGGGTACATCTGCCATTCTGCACCAGACAAAGGTGAACTTCACAGTGTAAGAAGATGCGATCAGAGATTCCTGAGAAAGTGAACATCCTGAAGGAGAAATGGCTTGTTGTGTCAACACCATTCTGTAGGACCTCCACTGTACCATCCTCACGGTTTGGACATCTAAAAAAAATGGGAGGTTTAAAATGTTTAGTTATTATCTTCTGCATGATGCACTTTTTCAGATTACAATTCATACTCTTGTACAGATTTTTACATCTATGTTCTTTCTTTGCAATCAGCCATTAATGTTACGGTGGAGGCTTCAGCCTCTTCCCCGCCACGCCACCAGAGGGACCCTGTCGACTGATGGATCCTACCCAGTCTGACTCTTCGTTACAATTAATAGCAAATGTTGGAATGCAAAGCGAAGTAACTGCTTTTCTATAAGACTTTCAATATTTTCTGTTAGATTTGTTTAAAGGTTATTAAAAGGTTACTGCTTGTAGTGCTACTTTTGTGGATTTACACAATATATCTGGTATGATAACACAAATAGTTGATGGCCTTAACAATTACAAAATGAACCGTAACCTTGACTACTCATTCTACATATTTGGTTATGTAAAAGTATAAATTACAATACATGTCCAACCCATTATATTACGGTATTAACTTTTTTAATCATAATAAAATAAATACAGTAATAAAGATAATAAATATAGTCAGTTAACCATGAAAACCAAGTCAGTTACTCACTCTCTAATAATCAAATTCCAACGGATGTGGTAGCCAATATCATTAACAGGTGTGGCCCAGCAGTTGTCCAGAACTGTTGCAAACTGATCTCTATCAACTCCTTCCACCTCAACGGCCACATACATCTGCTGGTTCACCTGCACCTCCACTTCCCCATAAAGTGGGCTTGTAAACTGTGCATCTTGGTAGGGCACCATGCGGATCTGGTATGTGCCCTCACCAGCAGGAAGCTCCTTACTTATCACACTATGGGCCAAAATATAAAAGTATTACAGAAATTGTATTGTACTGTTTCTTCAAAACACTAGATAAAACGTGCAGTCATGGTGATGATCAAGGTATGGAAACTGGCTTCCATAACTTAAAAATGGTGATAATGATAGCTCATGGCCCACTTTTTATGATGCTCGAACCATCACTAACCACCAGTGTTCCAAATACTAGCCCCAAGCCTTAGGCAGTACACCAAATGACCACTTACAAGATTAGCATATCTGCAGGCTTACTAAGGCTTGCAGCTGCTGATTAACCAATCGCATTTATAATAGTATGATCTTTTAGGTAATAAAACGAGTGATCATTTACTTGTAGTGCACATACCTATGTTCAGCTTCAATTCCCATGGGCATAGACAGGGTCTGGATCAGCGGGTATGCACAAGAAAATGTTATATTTAACCAGCGCTCTCTTGTAATCACACCATGGTTGTGGTTTACCAAGTCAGATTGAATGGAATTCTGGTAGATGAAGTGAGTGCGGTTGACCTGTGAGGACATAAAAACATCAAACTAAGCTAAAGCAAAACTTACTATGTACAAATAATATATGTGATATATATGTGTGTGTTCATTCATTTCATTGTTGGACCAGTAATGGGAATAGAATAGAATTACTGTCAAAGTGGTTCCACAGATTTGGCCTCCATTGTCAAAATAAAACGCAACCCTGCCATTTGCTTGAGTCCCTGTGCAGCTGGGGTCATTTAGGTGCAGGGTTTCAACAGAAAAACCTGATTCAAAGAGCTGGCAGCGGGACAGAGACATAGAGCCAGTGCTGCTAGCACAGACCTCTACAGCATCTAAGAAGACAGGAGATTGAATTAAGTAATCACTAGTGGATATTTTATAATACAACTCTGGTTAGTCTGATAGGGCATCTGTGTAAACTTAAGAGAAAATAACTTATATAACCACTGAAAATGAACTAATTGCAACATTCTTTGACAGATACTTTTTTCTAATCTTATAAAATTATACAGTTTTTGGTGTGGCTAAACTGTCCAAAACTGCTTAAATATTTTTTGAAAACTGCTTAAGTATTGTTTTGTAATCTACATATCCATTTAGCCAGTTATTACATTTCTCTTTCAAAGCATGTTTTCTACAACAACCATTCAACACTTTTACATTCATAATGTTTCAGGTTTGAAAGTCAATAAATAAGTAACAATGGCTGTAAACAATGTTGTATTGTGTATTAATATCTTGCATCCTATTAATATTGTTGTTGCAGATTTCTTTCTTTTATAGATGGAAGGAATTTGGGGGCTCTGATGAGAGTTTCTGCCAGGTTAATTGCCATGGACCTCCAATTCCTTGACACAATGTTCCTATGAGTCAAGTTCATGGATGGGTTGCCTCGGGCTCAAGATGAGGATAATGTATCATTCACAGCATTATAGGGTGGGCTCATGCCGTCTGTCAGCAAGGACTCAGCTGGGCTCCTACAAACTGGTGCGATTCACCAATCTAAGGCCAATGTGAAGTTGGCAGCCATTCTTACCTAGGATGATTCTAATGTCAGGCGATTGGTCCCTGGGCTTAGAGTAATAAGCACAACTACAGGTTCTTCGGGTTGAGCAGGCAATTGAGGTGCACCTATGCCTGAAAAACATTTTAGACTCTCGTCCAGAGCCTTTAAGTTTATGTCATCCTTGACAGTGAAGACTTATAGTGCAGCTAGGCTGCCTCCAACTGTTATGCCATGGCCATACTGCAAGTCCATCAGGCCAGGGCACTTTAAGGGCTACACAAGGGTAGTCCTGACCCAGGATTGATGCAAGAATGGAGCTAACTAAAAGATAACCTCTACATAATTTCTCTACAATCCACAGGCTGCCAAGGTCCTGTCCCTTATCCACTTGTTGCTGTGGTCATCCATCTGCTACTGCCAGAGGCTTATTGTAGAGCCATTTATCCTATATACCTCTATACCAGCACAAGGAAACTCAGGGGCCTGTACCATGAAGGTGGTTTAATTGTCTAGCCAGGTAAGTTTAGGATTAGTTTATGCCAACCCTAGGAAGTAAATAGTGTTCATCGCCATGGTAACTTACACTACACAGCTAACCTGCCCTGGGACAGGTTATTTTCTAAATTTGAGTTCTCACACCAAAAATAGACCAATCAGCTGTCAGCAAATTTAAATATAATTTACACAACTGTGTACATTTTATTGCAAATCCTTTTAAAAATCACAGTGGTTATATTGTAGTAAAAATGTAGATACAATGTTTTTTAGTGGATAGATTTAACTTACTATATAAGTTATATATTTTAATATACATATACATTATATTACATTACTATACTTTTAAATATAGTATTGTATGCTGTAGTATTTACTATATACATACTTGTTTAACTTGCACATTATTGCAATCAGCAATTTTTAACAGTTTGTCCTATTACTTTGTGCTGTAATACATTTGTTGTATTTTGTAAAATTTTTGCACATGATTATTTAAAGAGAAATATATGAAACTCACACTATCTATTTTGGTTGTTCAGTGCTGATGTCCCTCGTTCATGATGTGCATAAACATGTGGAATAAACTTAGCTTTAAGATTAAAGATAAATGTTTTAAGATAAAAGTTGATGAGCTGCTTTATGGTTCCAACAAAGCCTAATTGCATTGATTTGGTTTTGACAACTCAACTAATCCAGTAACCCTGAGTTTGTTCATCTACTTCCATGGTACAGGCCCCTAGAGGAGTTTTGAAAGGCAACCCAGAGAAAAAAGACTCAATGTTTCCAGTCAGAAGATGATCTTGAAAATAGTCAGCAAGAAAATATATTTATATAATAACAAAAATATATGAAAATCATAGTTATGTTTTTAGTTATTTTCATATGTTCTTTTCCCATGCCTTCTGCAATTAGAGCATGAATTGTGTTAAGTTTTTAATTTCATATTGCTTTTGAAAAGAATTTAAACATCTTTTAGAATCAACAGGTTCTTATGGTTTCTACAGGAACGGTATTCAGAGAACTCAGCCTATAAATGTACAAGTAAAATATACTGTACAACAATCAAAAAATTGTGATTTGACAAAATACTTTAATTAAAATATTAGGTGGGTAAAGTGTGTGTAAAAATGATCATATCATTTTTACAAGAATCAAGGAAAAGGCGGTGAGTATTAGGGACACAGACACCACCATTTTGAGAAAATGAACCAAGCAAAGATGACTGTGTTGACTATTAAACTGTAAAGTGTAATTGATAGCACCTACCATATGTTTCATGATTAGGACTTTGTCCATCTCTGCAACCACAGCCATATACACCATGTCTCTCATGACAAAATTCATTTTCAGTGCAGCCCAAAGCATCACAGACTAAAACACAACAGAAGGCCAAACAAGATGACATATGCATGCTTGAGAATGGATGAAAATTATAGGAACTGTATGAACTAAAAAAAAGGGTGAAAGAAAAACAAAATTGCAACATAACATTAATTATATTACTATCTTGGCCACCATCAATATGAAAAATCTACTGTCCATTATAACATCAACTGTATAAAATACCATATTGAAAAAAAGTTTGTTGTGGATAAAAATGCAACTCCACAGCTTACAGTGTGATGAGCCATCAACATGAAAAGACCAGCGACCATTCACATTGATATTGCTGCTGCTTGAGAGTTCTGAAGCACTGGATACAGGAATTGTGAAAGAATCACCAGAGTCCACGGTGTCATAACCAGCCTGTGGATTAAAATGTACTCCTTACTGTAGGTCTTTAATCTTGTCCAAATATAACATTCTTTTACGAGAATATGTGGTAATAATTGGGCTAGTGGTTTATGTCATACTTTTTTGTCAATCCTAAAATTCAAAAAATTCTCCACTCACCAGCCAAAGTTGTCCTGTTTCTGCAATATCACCATAGTTGATCAGGATGAAGGAGCGCACACTGTTGGAGACTATAACCACTTGGAAAGTAACCACCTTCAAAATGCCAAAAAACAGCATTCAGAACCATCCACATAAAAAACATTAATTGATAACAAAAGATTGAGACTTACCCCTCCACCACTGATGTACGGCACGCTGTCCCAGGTAGCAATAAA
>JAZGTJ010010300.1:0-18269 GCA_036877575.1 Botia almorhae | reverse complement strand
TGTGTGCTGTGTACATTTATCATACATGTAAAGCTGCTTTGTAACAATGACATTTTGTAAAAAGCGCTATATAAATAAAGTTGAATTGAATTGAAAAGTTGAATATTCTGTCCTCCTACACTAACCCTACCCCTAAACCTAACCCTCACAGAACATTTGCTGCTGTTTTAGATTTTCTATAAAGAAATGTGCCCTCAAGGTCAAAATTTACAAGTATTACTATACCAGGACCACACACACACACGCCAATACCACTAAAGCAATCAGCATTACTTGTGTTGCCTCAAAGGGGGTCAGGTGAGGACTTGACCTCCAGTAGCCCTTGGAGAAAGAAGAATCAATAAACCACCAACCCGTGGCTTAACGTGATCGCCTCGGTCAAGAGGGACGCAGACAAAAATAGTTGTCTGAAAAGTTACGCAACGTCAGGAACAGATAAAATCTCACTTTGGATATTAAAGATTTTTAGAAGCATCACTATGACTATTGCTCAGGGATTTGAAAGAACTAGATATAATCTCATTTTAGATATTAAAGATTTCTAAAAGAATCACTGTTAGTATTGCTCAAGGATTTGGGCAAACCCCTAATCACAAGTGTGAGACATTTGTGCTACAGACAGAAATGATACCAGACTTTATGCGGCAGGTTGAAAATCTATGAACCATAATATCTTTGGTTTTTTGGGGTGGGTTCTTTTAACTTGAGCTATCTACTAACCAACTACCCATCTGGCAAAGAACGTTCTCAGAACATTGGCTCTCAACGTTATCAAAAAGTTATTGCTGTAACATTAGTATATGTTGTAATTCTTAAGTAGTTAACAGAACATTTTTAAAACTTTGTTAAAAATGTTTAAATAACATTCTTGTAACCAAACAACAACGTTGATACAACCCTCAAAAAACTGGATGTTTTGAACGTTTTTAGAACTTTCTAAATAACATTTTTAACATTTTGTTACTAGTTACTAGCAACCACATACTGCAGACACCCTGGCAACCAACCACAACACGTTAGCTTGCTAATGACAAGTACCACTCACATTCTCTTATGACAATTACAAAATCTAGCAATTCTCTGGAAACGTAATTAATATGCAAGACAATCCACCATCGGCTTGTGTCAAACACCTTTTTAGGTGAAACACTGAGAGAAAAGCGTTACTGATTATCAGGGCCCTCTAATTCCATTTCAACGAGGCCAATTTTAATTCAAAGAGGCCATTTTCCAAATTCAATCCCCACTTCTGACACTTCTGATTGTACAAGAGCATATTTAAAGCGCACAAAAGGACTTTTATATTCGGTATTGTGTGGGCTAAATAGCAACCAGGAAACACAAATCATCATCTTGTTTTATTGGCAGAATAAATTCATTAATGCCGTGTAATTTAATGAGCCATTAGTACGTGATTAATTTGATTTGAAGCATTTGCCGGCTACGTGTTTTATTTACGTGTACTTATTTTTTTAAAAACTTGTTACAAGTAAGCGTTCGTGCCTGCCAGCGCTAAACAAGTCTGTACTTGTGCGCTGTGATGTTTAATTGGATTTGAGTGAGAAAATGAGGTCTGTGATATGAATTTGAGAGCAGGCGACTATGTGCAACAAATTATAATAAAACACATATTTACACACCTGAATACTGATTGGCCAATACCCCAGATAACAATTTTAGGTCGCAAAAACGTTTCTTTTAAGCTTCCATTAAGTACAAATGTTAAAATGTTTAATAACTTTTAAAATATGAATGTTCAAAACATTGCCTTAACGTTATTGCTTGGTTATAAGAACATTACCTTTTTAACTGGTAGAACATTCCACTAACAACTTAAGAATAACGCTTTTGATATATACGTAATGTTAAAAAACATTCTACTAATGTTACTGCAAAAATGTTTTTGTTCATTTTGAAAGAACCTTTAGAGTAGAGTAGTGTGCTAACATTCTCTGTTAGCTAGGACATCATTCCAGCCATGCTAAAACACACACACAGTTTTTGACCTTTCCTCTTCCTCACAAGATGCCCTGGTGTGTAACAACACACGCACACGCACACGCACACACACACACACACACACACACCCACAATGAGCCTCTACATGTTGAGGATAACACACAGCGGTCAATAAACGACAAGGGGCATTTACTTATCCATCTATCCTGAGCTTTATTTACACCTGTATTCCATTGAGTGATCCCATTGGCCAGAGGAGGGGCATCAGGGGGTGGTAATTGGAAAGCCAGCCAATTAGATCGATCTGTTAGACAAAACAAACAAAGGTTGCCAAGCAACAGCTGGCAGGGTCAGAGGAAGCCAGAGGTACTAGTTCCAATCCATTCAACCATATTCTTGGCCAAGAACCAACACATAGGCTCCCTTATTCCAGACACAGCGATCAATGTATATGCCTCCCCATCCATCTGCAGTCGCCACTGCAATAAGTGAGGTGGCGACGTGGAGGTGAACGGGCAGTATAAATGAGTTTAGAGCTCCAGTGAATCCTTCAGCAGGACACAATAGCTCTGGCAGACGGGAAGTCCTCTGCTGGAATATGGAGCGAGGCCAGAGACCAGAGCCTGCATGATTTACAGCACCGAGGATACAGGGAGGCTGAGCTGTTTAGCACCGCTGTCTAGGGAGGGAAATGGAGAAGTTATAACAGAAACCGTGAGTGTGTTTAAGCACAGGACGCTGGGTTCAGAGATGTGGAAAAAATTATTTTAAAAATTAAAATAGGCATACATTTAAAACGCTTCTCTGAAAGCACTGCTGCTGAACATATTCAAACCAAAACAACTGAAAAATAATGAAAAGAGAAAACAATTGTTAAACTAGTTACATTTGACTAGGTAGTTGCTGAACAACTAGTCGTCCATCGTGACACACTTTTAGAATATAAACTTTGACTCTTGCCTCTCTCGAATTTGTATCTATTTGCTAAACATTGTTTTTAGGCTGATTAAACACACACACACAAACACACACACACAGGCAAGTCCACACACACAGGTAAACACACACACACAGCAGGGGAACAATCTAAAGAATTCAACGGCTGATTGTGTTTGATAGCACATGGTAAGAAATCAATAGCTTTCAGACACCAGCGCAACACACCACGCCCTATACTGCCCTCCACCTCTTACTGTGAGTCACATAAACATACCAGAAATATCAATAACTGTGTCTTTATGGTCCACTAGCACAAATATGAGCACATACAGACCTATTGTCAGGCAACCAGCAGTCATTTAACATCAGATGAAGCGAGAGAAGGTGAAAGTAAAGAACGACAGCATGAATGGTTCATTCTTCTTTCTTACTGGTTCTGTTTTCCAAGGTTAATATAAACCTGCTGCTCTGAACTGAAACCATTTCAGCAGATGAAAGACATGAAGATCGCATTCAAACTGTAGTTAGTGTTTGGGATTGACAACTGAACAGGTGTGACTCTCAAAGTGCCCCGTTCATACTGCAGCAAACAAAAGCGAATCAAAACCCATTTATATGATCTGGCATGATGTATAGAATATAACCCTTGATATATGATATAATCCCTCTAATGGCTGTACGAATATTAAATATAATCATAGTAAATCAAGACCTGGTATTAAAAACATAAAAAGGTCCAATTCAAACTGCTGAACCCCCACATTTAACTAATCCTTCACCAAAACCATTCAAAAAAGTCTGGTTTTAAAAGTGTGTAAATTAAAAGTATAAATATACGCCACCTGTCAAAAGTTTGAACTCATTTTTCTTACTTTATATTCATAGACACTTTTATCCGTATTTTAATGGTCTTCACACATTTTGATTTACAAACTTAGTTTCGTAGACAAATATAAACTATGCCAACTTATAAATCAATTACAAAATTAACATTCATTTAAAAATATGAATACAAAATAGATGATTTGGACTGAGGGAGTCCAGCAAACACTGGAGGTTCTATTAAAAGCGTAAGGTGGCATCTTAAGACAGTTCTGTCTAGAGGATGCAAAGATGCAGTCTGGACAAGGAGTGGCTACAAGTATAAATATAATATAAAGATTGTTTTGATGTAACGGTTTAATACATCATTTTCACACTATCTGTGTTTTGATTTTTAAAACCAATAGTGAAAAAAAACTATTAAAAAATGTGTGCAAACATTTGACTGATAGTATATGAAGAGCGACAGTTCACAGAACTCCCAACAGAACTCCCAACAGAACTCCCCCAACAGAACACCCAACAGAACACCCAACAGAACACCCAACAGAACTCCCAACAGAACTCCCAACAGAACTCCCAACAGAACACCCAACAGAACTCCCAACAGAACACCCAACAGAACTCCCAACAGAACACCCAACAGAACTCCCAACAGAACTCCCAACAGAACTCCCAACAGAACTCCCAACAGAACTCCCAACAGAACACCCAACAGAACTCCCAACAGAACTCCCAACAGAACTCCCAACAGAACTCCCAACAGAACTCCCAACCGCATTCCCCACAAACATCAGATGTGACTTTACATGGAATCCTCACACACTCCTCTATAATACACAGCAGCTGTAGAGTAAGCCAGGCCATAATGAATGTGTGTGACCCGACAGTCTACCGTGTGTGCGTGTCAGCCTGCACCCACTAATCTCATGCTCTTGCCCAAAGGCAGACGACCTGAACAAAGCGTGTGTGTATGAGAGAGAGAGAGAGAGAGAGAGAGAGAGAGGAGGCAGATCCCAAACAGCCATGGATAAAGCAAAGCAATAATGTGACCGAGGCCATCTGAGAGCGAAATGGCATGAGATTAACCCGAGGGGAGAGAGGTGCACCTCCGATATCTTCTGGGAGCTCTCAGACACACGTCACGCGCGCCGCGCCGTCTGCTGAATGTCAAAGCCGGCAGAAACGCGTCGAGGGCATAACATTTTTGAGAGAGAGCGGGAGCCAGTAGGAGTGAGATCAAAAAGAAAGAGCGGAAGAAAGAAATGACAATACTGCAGGAAAAAAGACAAGGAGACAGTGTACTAACAGCAGGGTGCTTGTCCCTCAGAGTGGCTTGAAGCTTGGCAGTCTCATCTCTTTAGGATTTACTACCGGCAGCCTTGTGTGTGTGTACAGTGTGTGTGTATTCAGTGTCACACGAGTGACCGTGACGGGGCCCATCAAGAACCTCTTTTACGGAGATGTCCAAACACTCAGAAATTGCCTTGCGCTCTCAGCGGGGGTGTCCAACAGCCATAGCAAATCTGTTGCTCCGAACCCCCACACCGTCTTAGTTTTGCCGCTCTCCGTCTTTTCTCAGGGTTTTTTCCATTTGTTGACCCTGATTCGTCCATCGATTGACCGTGTGCCGCAGTCGGGCTGACAGCCTGCTGCTTTCGGTATACAGAATGTGACATTGGGTTCAGGGTTTGAGGCACATTTAGGGACCAGACACACACACGCACAGTCTCTTGTCTTCTGCTGTCGTTGTCTGCTACTGTGGGCTGTCGGGGTGTTCTGCCTGGCTGCTTCGCAGACAAATGAAAAGGAGAGGGCTTCTGATAACCCTGTTTACACTGAAAATTTGGACAGATGTGAAATTGGGGTCATATCACTCCATGTTCACCCTGGGGGGTAAATATGTACCAGGCACATGTAATGTGACAGTTTGCACCTGTGTTAAAGGTTTACTATTGTCTTTTTTTCAAAGTCTTAATCATGTTTTTTGGGGGTGCACAACAACAGGTGTTCATGCTTTATTTTAAAAAAAAACATTGATTTTTAACATATTTTACCTTTATTCTACACAGCTGCTTTTATTCTTATAAAAATGGGCTGTTGAGCTCCTGGTCCTCCTTCACAATTATGCAATGGATTACGATTGGTTAGATGGCCCACTGTTGTACTTGGCTAAGGCTCAGTGCACATTGTCCATAAAAATCATGAAGTTGACACAGAGGGGTGGAGTTTATTTACATTTACATTTAGGCATTTGGCAGATGCTTTTATCCAAAGCGACTTAGATTGCATTATACTACACATTGATCACTATACATTGAGTATGTGCAATCCCTGGGATCGAACCCATGACCTTGGTGTTGTTAACAGCCAATTATTGAAATCCTTAAAAAGTGATTTTGGTTAGAGAATATCTGCGAACTTTGAGCATTCCAATTTTGCAGATATTATTTTTGTTTTTATTAAAACGCATCATAGGACTCAGAACTGCTAGAATATTTTCATTTGTAAATGGAGATTGAATAATGAAATAAATCAATGGTAATATTGAAAATGCATCATTATATCTTTGTGTATTTATCATTTTAAAAAATCCAGCTTTAATATTCACATTTACAGTAAAATGTTACAGTGACTCATGTTTCATGTCAGGAGACGGTCACACACAAAACATGACTTTAGGTAAAAATAATATTCTTTATAGACAATGTTTGTAGCTTCCCTTGCCCGAGACAGAGAGATACACTAACACAAAGGAGCAATGGTACGTCGAAGCTGTATATTGCTATCATTTTTCCCTCATTTTACCTCAATCCCTTTTCAAGGCACGACAATTACCTTTAACAACAGGTCATTATGTATCTGCTGAGCTTCAGTGAGAGAGCTTTACTGTGCGTCTGAGAATCGATAAACATTATCAACCACATAAAACCTGCTGCTAGAAATGTGCATGTGAGTTCTGATCAGGGATCAGATTTTCCACTGCCTATATGGGCTGTGCACTGATCCAGAAACAGCACTCTTGAGTATAACAGAGAACTGCAACAGGTGATAGGTTATATTTAATCCTTAGATAGTGGGAAACTGCAAAAGGTGACAGATGAACACAGTGTGCTTTTGTCTGTGTGTGTGTGTGTGTGTCTGGGTATGTCGTGTACCTACAGTTCCTACAATCCTCTGGGGAAAATTTTGTCCCCAAAAAGCGAGCTAAATCTGACATGTTTTTCTCTTTGGGACATTTCCAGAGCAGATTTTAGTTGGCCTGTATGCAGAATTGTGACAGAAATTTCCATTAAAGCACATCCACCCAAAGATCTGCACCACTACACTGCTGCTTAAAAATTAATATGTATCCGAATCTTTGAATCTTTTTTCTTTAATTAATTGGATCATGACTCCGTAAATCGAAATCAAATCATAAGACTAAAAGATTTCCACCCCTACCGTGCTCCCTGTTCAGCGGAAGCCGCCTAACAAGTCACCCTGAGGAACGATCGAGACACTACACGCTCTTTTATAAGATCTATAATTCAATACGTTTAATTATTTTGGGGAAAAAAATCCATATCAGCATTGATTATTATGTCCCAAAGGTGTCATATAAAAGAGCTCTATAAAATAACAATCCTTCACAGGAGAGACAAACACGCCATCTAAACGCGGTGACATCTAAACTCCTCGTTTTCTCTGGATAGGGAGCAGAACTCATCTGACAGTGATGATTCTGTGGAACACTAACTTTTTACAGAAGTGCAGTTTTCAGTCTGCTTGATTTATTGGTAAATGTCGCTATATTTGTACTGCCAAAGCAGGACAATCTTACCAAAAACACCTTAAAGAAGACACTGTATTTAATTTGACTAAAGTGGAAGTGTGCAAGAACAGTCTGTTGAAGAAGCTGTTGTGTATCCGCGTCGCTGAAGAAACAAAGCATCTTCACACAGCTCGACAGTAAACAAAACGTGTGAAAATCAGACATCACTTCCCTTAACCAAAAAAGCTAAGGTGCTATCACGGTAAAGAGATGGTAGCAACCCGAAAATACTACGGTACTTTGCGTAATGTACAATTATTACCATGGTTTTCCAAAAAATATTAATATTGTCTATTTGCTCACCATGTTCATGTTGGTACAAGTCTTAACTCCGCTAACAATTATGGGTTAGAAAGTAACAATAAAGGTAAAAATGTTATTTTGAAAGCTCGAGGAAGGTTAAAAAAAACAACGTTTTTTTAAACATTGTATTAATGTATTAATAATTAATGTATTAATTATTTTTTAGTTAGTTTTATAGTTCTAGTTATTTTTTGTTCATTCTGTAACTTAAAACATTCTGCTAATAACAAAAGTTTAACGTTTTTGATATACAGTATTTGATACCGTTAAAAAATTGTAATACTAATAAATAATACTTTTAATAAATCTACCAAACGTTACTGCAAGACTTTTTAATAATTATGAGAGACCTTTTAGAGCACAATAACCAATTTTCTGAGAACCTTTCCTGTTAGCCGGGTAGCCAGCACAACTGTATAACAAATTGAACATACTGTACCCACATACAGCTCATAGACTAGATGCAAATTAGGTATAGCAACTCCTCTACGGTCTACAACAAAAGAGTTTTGATTTAACGATTGATTTAAATGGAGTATACAAACCCCAGTACTGCGAGAGGAATATGCTACAGTAAATTGATTCTGAACTTGTGCTCTTTGGCACAAAGGGCTTCCTGCTGTCACCCGGATGGTTGTTCTATATCAGGAGTGGATTGAAGTGAGTCACCAGTCTGTCTCAGCTGAAAGGAGCTTCATCTGGGAAAGAAAGTTTAGAAAAAATCTAAAAGCCTCTTTATTCAGATTTGAGAGCCGTTGCTGTCAGCCTTCAGCTGTTTGAGCCATTAAACCTCTCGAAAAGACACTAAACACTGCGGTTTCTAGTCCTCAAACGGCTCCTTTTCATGGTAAACACAACCGACAAGAAAGTCTCTGTTCAGACATAACACTTTTCATGCTTGAACACATTATAAACAGCAAGAGTCATCTAGCATCACTGTGTATGGGCGTAGCCAGCGCTTGAGGCAAAAATGTCTCGTCTGAGATCCGTTTTCTCTTTTTCTGAGCGAGCAGCGTTTCATCTTTTAAGAGTTTTTCCGGAAATCCTCCGTCCAGATCCAGTGCGGCTTTCACGGACTCGTACAACAATACAGAATGAATTAAATATTATACACACGCGGTCGCAGGATGAATTAATGATGAGTTATGGTTAAGATTCGCCGTTCCCGTATGTCCACATCGCCACGGCTCAAAGCTCCACATTTTAGGAATCAAAAAGGGATTTTGGAGGGATACCTTCAAGCAATAGCAAAAAATGGACCTAAGGGTAGAGTAGGCAATTTTTTGAGAGGCTAGCGATAGCAAGCTATCTTTGAAAGCACAAGATCCCGCCCTCCCTTCAGAGCAATTTTTAAAGTGTGGAGGTATGCAAATACATAGACTGACAGGCAAGCACAACGTCTTATTACTGCATTCGGACCGAAAGCAATGATTGGACGAACATTTTATGGTCCTGCACCTTCCACAAAAGATAGACATATATACATATAAACAGCACTTTACTTAGTGATTGCTGTCAGGATGTAAGGAGACTTTCTGGAAAAAGACTGCCTACCCCTGCTTTCAAGGATGCCTCCAAAAAGCAAATGTACATTTGACGAAAATGTGATGCTGCCTACCTAGGCATTTTATGTCATTATAGGCAAGCATTTATGTGAAAGCTGTTCCAAAACATTCCCACAATGCATTGTAACAAAAAAAGAAATAAATAAAAATTCAAAATGCTTTTATTGCATTCAATACTAAGAAGCATCAATTAAGTAGTGCCATCTAATTAAAAATGATTTTATCCAATAATGGCGGAATGTTGTTAGCAAAGCAACGTCATGTTGTTAGCAAAGTTTTGTCTACACAGCGACGCAACTCGCCGGCTTTTGTGATGAGCTTGTGTGATGCAGTAAAAAAAAAAGAGAACAAGAAAGTACAAGAAAAAACATAAAAGAACAACAAGTTAAAACGAAAGTTTGACCAAAAAAAACAGAAACGGAACACAAAAATAAACAACATCCTTCGTCAAGTCTGCGAGGTAAACTTAGCCATCACTCTGGCTGTGAAAGCACAGTGTGTGCCTCTCTCTCTCTCTCTCTCTCTCTCTATTGATCTCTCCTTGCCTGTCTGGACTTTCTAAACGGTGCCATTATCTTAACTTTTTCCACTCAAGAACAACAAAAGTTGAACTCTCGGGGTGAAAGACACTCGCAACAGGAAGGGGGATGAAAAACACTGTAGGATGGGAGTCGAATTCCAACATGTCCACTCGCCAAACCCTTCGGGAGCGTCCACCTGTGGAGCGTCCGCACTGGGCGTACACGCGATGCCAACGAGGGTGAGGTCACACCAGAGAGAGGTGTCGGTATAATTGGCATTGTGCTGCACAGGAGACTCGCACACACACGAATCAATCTATCTTCAGAACTGTGTGTACGTCCTGCTGTTCTTCCTATCGACCCGACACACACACACGTACCCTAGATAATGGATGTACCGCACACGCACAGACAGCTCAAGCGGGGTGTCGTCCCATCACTCCAGGAGACTAAACAAAAACGTCCTCGACACGAGAAATGTCCATCTGTCTCATCATCTATGAGAGATGGTGTGTTCAAACACTGAGAGTCAGGACATTGAAGACATAGCTCACTTAAAAATGAAAACTAGTTTCTCTTTAGTTTCTCACCCATAAGTCGTTCCAAACCTGTGTGACTGGTTTCTTCTGAGAAGCAACGATTTTTGTTTTTAAGAAGGAAAATTTGGAGGTTGTTTTTTTAAATTTTTTAAAAACCATCAAAGAAAGCACCAAATAACCAAGCTAACAGAAAATGCTCTCACAACATTGGCTAACGCTCTCTCAAGTTTATCATACAATGTTATTGCAGTACAGATTTTAACTTTACACATCACATACCAAATATGTTATTCTTAATAAGTTAGTGGAACATTTTAAGAACATCACAAAATTAAGAATAGTAGAATTCTTAGAAGTTTTTATAACCAAATAATGTTAACAAAACGTCTAAAATAATGGACGTTCCTAGAATTTCCAAAATAACTTATTTAACATTTTGTTACTTCATGAAAATGTTAGGGAAACATTCTTACAACATAAAAAGTATTGCATTAAACTTGAACAACTAATTTTTTTAAAGAGCTTAAAGAATGTGGTCATTTTGAACCGTTATTAAACAAATCTCTATAAAGACTCACTACTTGTGAAAATTCTCCTTTTGTGTTTAACAAACAGAGAAAAAGACCATATTGTTTTGGATCTTTATGAAAGTGAGCAAATAATGACTGAATTTTCTTTGCGGGGTGAGCTTTTCATTGAATATCTGACAATATCTGTTTTGTCTATGCAGAGCAGCTACAACTGTTTATAGCCCAGCGTGTAGAGATATCAGGCTATATATCATCATGTATCACCGCTTCTATAAACTGATAAGCCCAGATCAGATGCTTTCCATTATTGTAGTGTTAGCAAATTATGATTTGTGGCACAAGAAATCTGATTGTGTCCGACCGTGAGAGATAAAAGAACTGCTTTCGCTGGCGGTCTCTGATCTTAGCGTTTAGCTGCGGTTTGCATCCGGGCTTTGATTTGTGCAGGATTCTGTGACACATTGTGTGTTTCCAATCGTATTTATAAAACATGCATGAGAAGGATACATAAATACTAAATACATAAACTAAAACCGTTTTTAATAGATCAATAAAATATATAAGGTATATAAAAATTATTCGTTTATTTAATAATATTACTATTCGTTATACCAAAAAACTAAATTGGCTTTTCATGTCGCATTAGCATTGGTTCGAGTATCAAAACTCTACTTTGAACATAAAAAACGCTTAAGCATGTGCTGGCCAATGGCAAGTGCCACCCTAACCACACCCCCAAACTCCACCCCCTGTCCCCCAGATCATTATGTCCCTTGCATATTCATTTCTAACAACCTTACAATGCTCCAAACACATTAGGCCAGTGTGTACATGACGCTGCCTGCTTTACCTTTTAACTCAATCCTATTAGAGAAAATGGAGGGGCATCCAATTTTCGGTGTAAGTGTTTGCGAGAAACCAAGATGGAGGAGAGAAAATGAACAGTGAGAAACATTTCAATAAAAATCACCTTCTCAATAGGGATCAGCTCATCCCGAAACTCATTCCAAAACCAGACTTTGGCATTCAAAGAGACCACAAAGACTCTGTGTGTGCGTCTGTGTGTGTGCGCGGGAGATAACCGCATTACTGGGGTAATCTGCATAGAGCATCTATCCAGGAATTGGAAATGAGATCGTGAGGTTTGACTGGGGTTCAGAGACATCTCACCACACCAAAGCTCTTCACACACTAAGACAAACAGACACACACTCACTTACGTACAAACACACACACACACCTTTTCCTCCTGATAATATGCAAATGATTCCACCTGAAGGTCACAGAGCCACCGTGGCGGTTGCTTCTGCGCGTAATGCATTCCAGTGCGGGCGCGATTAACCAGTGTTCCCCTTTCTGACCCTTATCGGTGGTGTCACACTGAATTTATTCCTTGACTCTTAGGTGTCACATTAAATTCATTCCCCCTGCCTCTGAAGTCGGCCTCTCGCGGAACGAGAGGGTTTATGGGAGCATAAACCGGCCGATGAGACGGGAGGTTCTGAGAGCGCCGTTTATCCGAGAGCCGTGCGATACAAATGGGATTACTGCCAGGTGGGCCAGAGTGGAACCAGATCAGTCCAAAATGATCATTACTGGTGGAAGTTCACAGAAAAATAGAGTTTTTGTGCAGCAGCAAAGGATGATGGGAAATTTAACCTGTCTTTGGCAACAATTCTACAGTAATCATTGCACTGTTTTTACATTCTTACGCATTTGGCAGATGTTTTTATTCAAAGTGACTTACAGTACATTCAAGTTATACATTTTGTCAGTAACTAGAAATGCTCTACCAACTGAGCTACAGGAACAATCATCTCCTGGACACCAAGCAGCACAGAAAGAGAGACAAACAGCTGCACGTTTCATTCATTCCTGGCATCAACCTGAGATCCACTCCTCAATAAACCTTCTTTGCACTCAATAAACCTTTGTTTAAATTTAAAAGCCGTAATGATGCTGCGTTCCAATACGTCGGGCGTATGTGCAGAGCCTACAGGCCTCAGGAACAGCTTATGAAAATGAGTTTCGCCGTTATACCGCCATGAATATTGTATGGGCCTGAGTTAGTCTGAGGTGGGTGGGATGGGACATGCTAATCAGAAGAACAGACACAGCCCTCGTTAAAACTTTAATTGCTGCCTCATCTGTATCCTCACAGGCAGCCTGGACACACTCGCTGCATTTTTAAAGAGCCATGAAAAGTGCAGAGCCTTCAGAGTGTGTCAGAGACAAGTGCATATGATAGAGAGAGAGAGAGAAAGGAGGAGTGTGAGAGAGAGAAAGTGAGCGAGAGAAAGTAAGAGAGTCTGAATGAAAGGATAAAGGGAGAAAACGATGTAAACGGGTGAATTTTCTAAGTCTGATGTAATTAAGTCTAGTCTATAGATTAAAAGTAGGGCTGTGCTGATTCAATCATACAGTGTAAACTGAGATAAATTTGTATCAATACTTTTCTTGTAGTGCTTTTCATTTACTGTGTGTGCGCTTGTGTGTGTGTGTGTGTGTGTGTGTATAATTTCCAACAGTTCAATTAATAAAAACGCATGTCATCTAAATAAACTCTCCACTAACGTTTTTCAGTTCAGACCATGCTGCTTCTGTAAGACACAATACTGAACAAGAGAGACTGAAATCCATCCTGCAGATGTATATGTTCACACTGTTTACATTAAACAAGTACGGCCTTCTGTGATTCAGTGTGGACAGACAAATTGTTTAGTACTGTGAGGTAACTGCCGATTCCTATGCTAATTAAATTAAGGAGCTGTACAATAACTTCAGCAACAGATTTTCTCAGAAAGTTGTCAGAAAAATCCCCACGAGAAGCTAAACCAAAAGATTGAGACAAAAAGAATTACAGAGAGACGCAGAAAAACACGACGAACAGATGAGCAAACAAAGTGACACAGTAACAGTGAGGGAGGGAGGAATTGTTCCGTTCAATCCCATGATTCATTGCAAGTGAGATGTCACCCTGGCAGTTATAACGGCTTCTCGCCACTCCCCGCAGCGTAATTGAATTCAGCACTTGTATAAACTATGCGCTCGGGCCGGCTGATGTTTTGATTGTTATTAATGCTGGTGTTTATGAAGGGAAGCCTCCAATGACCGATCTGAGCGTCCGCGGGGCCCCTGAGGGCCCTATCGTGTACCCTCACACACAAACATCAACTTATCACCACTGCCGCATTCATTCTCAGTGACAGAACAAATTACAAAATGAAACGAATTTAAATAAGCTCTGGGATTTTAATTTCAAGCAACATTTCTGTCAGCCTAAAAGGCAACAAATAAATGTACAGTATGACATCACCTAGTCCCTCACTGGCATAAAACATATGTACACAAAAACACACACACGCTGACAGAAATCCTTTAGACAGCTGCTCAGCACCAGCATGTTCCCAGGAGCAGTCCGGTCTCTTTCCCCCAGGGCAGTGCAGTGTGGTCCCATTTCCCCCAAGATTTATCCCCTATATGCAGAATTCCACTGGTACTCAAATTTTTCACAGAATATTTAAAAAGCTCTTTGGCGTGAACCCACTGACCCGGGATACGATTTCTTTAAACGGCATGCAGCCCACAAGTAGCTGATAACCACAAGAGACTGATTTTAGGTCAGCCTAAAAACCCCTTTAAACTACGTGCTGCTACTGCTCTTACTAAAAAGTGAATTTTCCATAGCTTGATATACCGTAGTACATAAAACTTTTAAAGGGTTCAACCAAAAAAGAAACTTCTTCCACATTTACTCACCCTCATATCAATCCAAACCTAGTTTTATCTTCTGTGGAACACAAAGAAGATATTTTTGAGAATGTCAAAATATGTCTCTGTGGTTTTGAGTCCATACAATGGAAGTCAATGAGTGCCACTGCTGTTTGGTTACCAACGTACATCAAAAAATCTCAGAGGCAAAAAGTCATACAGGTTCATTTTTCACTTTTGTGTGAACTATCCCTTTATTTCAAAAGATTTGCAAGAAAAGACGACAATGACAAAAGACGACAAAAGACGACAATGACAATGACAACTACTGTATTTACTCCTTAGCAACTTTTAGACAGGTATAGACTGTTATTGGAGAGCGGGGCTGACAGCAAACATGCAAATAATACCCATTTAATATGCGGAGGGGCCATTTACAAAAAAGGTTTTAAAGACGGAACAGCACCAGAAATGGCACATAACCATTTAATTCATTTAAAAGTCAAAGAAAAGCTGATGACAATTATCAAAACACAATGTACCTTTTTTAACAGTCTGTTAAACTCAGATTTTCAGTAAGCCATAAGAGATGGCTGACGGTTTAACCCCTTGTTATATAATAACAGGCAGAGCATGAGCGATCCAGACAGACACCTGATCTGAGATCAGCTCTCAGCTCTGAACACATTACAGAAGACTGTCAAACCAAAGGGAATTCCAAATCTAAGGTCAAGTGTAAAATTGAAGAGAGATCATGTATGGTCTGGGGAAAGCACAGATCTCAAGTCAGCCATTGGTTCAGTGTAATTAAACTTTAAGGGCCAAGCAGAGGCAGAAAGCGGAACAGAGGTGTTCAGCCTGGTTACTTTAACAACCGGCCAAAGGCTGATTGCAGCCCGTCGTAAAACCAGAGAGATTTACCCTCAGCATGGGAGCCATGAAGATCATTAGTCCCCAGAGAGAGCAGTCATCCATCTAAATAACCCCACACTGGACATGAATAAAAGTGTGTGTGTGTGTGTGGATATTATCTTTACTATCTTCTAATGGAACACAAAGATGAATGAAGATATGAGCATGTGTATGCGTGTGTAAAAGTCAAACATGCATAAATTAAGTGTGTGTGTGTGTGTGTGTGTGTGTGTGTGGTTAACTATAAAATGCCTCATCTGTTTTACTATTAAAAGGGCCATATTGTGGAAAACAGGATTTTCTTTCCCTTTAGAAATAATGAAGTGCGATATACTATAGACACGCTGCTAATACCCACAATGAAAAACTCCAGTCCAATCAGAAAATTCCCTGAAGCTAACATACAGTTTAAAAACGGAACTGTTGCTGAAAGACGGAGGTGTGTAGGTAAAAAAAAATTAATCTGGTTTTGTATTTTACAGAAATAAATAACAGAATACAGGTTAGTAAGGAAATAATGACAGAAAATTCATTTCTGGGTAAACGTTCATTTCAATTTAGTATTACTATTAGACAGTAGGTATGAATAAAATAAAATCGAAAGTGAGAAACTTAATATTCAAAAAGGGTGGATAGTTCCTTATAAACGGAACAGAGAGAAAGTGAGAAATTAAGATGAAAATAGAGAGAGACACTTGAGAGAGACAGAGCAACTGTTAAAGCCTTTTATTTTGGCATTACGTCTGGTATTATGTGTGACTGGGCACACGCAAGTGTGAGCGCATATGGGCTCTGATGAGTGTGTGTGTGTGTGTGTGTGAGAGAGAGCGAGAGAGTGAGAGAGCCCCAAAAATACTTATGAGGGACGCAGGTGTCTTTGGAAATGTCATCGGCTCTGTTTGGAGGGGGCAGGTTGACACGCAGCAAACGACTACAAAATACAAAAGCGAGCGAGTAGGTTGCGGTCCCTCAGCGGAGACAACAAGACAAACCCAGGCTGACACTCTGAGGTGATAAGACTACAGCGATGAGTCTCGTTGGCACAGGTGGTGGATCAGTAAACACACTCTAATGCTGGAGTGTGATACCTGAGGCAGGATTGATGACACAGACCCTGGATCAGTGATTGCTTCGCACTGATACGGCCTGAAGCGCAGCAAGACATCAGTGTTGGAGTTAAGGCCTGGACCAAAACCAGAGTCGAAGACCAAGACCAGGAGTAGACCGCTTGAAGGACCAGATTGAGACCTAAGAGCTGTCGGTCAAACTAACCAGTCTAAGCATAAATTCTCATTATACATGTATGTAACACATAAACACGTGTCTTTATATATTCGATTCTAGTTTTTCAAAATCTACAACTAATGAAAGAAACTACACATTTAATGAAAGTAAATAAATTAAACATCTCTAAATATTTCTTGAATAAACTAAAAAAAAAGAATCACTACCGTTATGCAAGATGCCAAGAAGTCTCAAGATCAAGCCCTTAAATCTGGTGAATATGATCTAGGTAACATCAGGTAACCAAGAGATCAGTCATGGAGCAGGTTAGGACAATAGCGTCGATTCTGCATGAATTATGCAACAAACACGTGCACACACACACATTCTCTCACACCAGGTTCACAGGTTAAAAGCTACCCCAGCTTTGCTAAATAAGAGATTAATGGGTCTTATCCTGCGAACGGCTCACACACTTTAGCCCCTCTCTCATAATTACACTCAATACAGACTGCAGCACACCGGTGAGCTGAGACTTCTAAAGAGCTGTTCTGAGATCAGCCCAGGAGTAGGTCGAAACACTGCTGGATTAGATAAACACTGAATCAGTTACTGATTCTCATCTCTGCTCTCTGCTCGGTGGCGGTCCTGGAAACCTTTACAGCGCTCACATATACAGCCTGTGCACATAAGAGCGCGTGCCTCCCCCCCTGGAAGCAGTCAGAACCAGCTGACGTCTCCGTTTAAAGGAGCCGAAAATCACCACACAGGAAGATTATAAGAGATGACCCTGTGTTCTCACACTAACTCACTCACCTTGACCAGAACGCTTTTAAAGAGTGGACAGATGCAGCGAAAGCTAATCCTGATGCACACACACACACACACACACACACACAGCTATAGGATGTTCCCATGATGCCGTTCACCTGAGTTCAACTACACTATGATATAATGCACGTTCATGTTCATATGATGTACTACCGTAATATTTACTGTAAATGGGAACAGGGTATTTGACTTGAAAGTGCAGCTGCTATGCAGGATGAGATCACAGCAAATGAAAATGTAATTCTGATTAATGTGAAAGTTATCACTTTATGGAGAAACTAATCAGCTGAGATGTCTTTACAGTGTATGCGCGCGCACGCAAGTTTAGCTATACTTGTGAGGGCCAAAAATGTCCTCAAAAATATACTGAATATACATCGAAAACTGAACTGTGAGGACATGTGAACTTATTGAGATTTATTTGTAAGTACAGAGTAAGGAAATGAATTGCTTTTTATAATACTTAAGTTTTCAAAAGGGTTAGTCTGAGGTGATTATAATTAGCTGTATACAAAACAATGTAGGTCTATGAAATGCCCCCATTTTAATAACCAAGCTAGTGTCTGTGTGTGTGTGTGTGTGTGTGTGTGTGTGTGTGT
>JAZGTJ010010299.1:0-18270 GCA_036877575.1 Botia almorhae | reverse complement strand
GAAATGGTTCATGAATGAAATGGTTTCTCAGATGGAAATAATCCACATTCAGGAATGACCTTGCTCTCATCAAACATTGACAAGACTGAAATCAAATGGGAACCGAAAGCCTCAGGAGAGCCAGTTTAGACAAACGCTGAGATATTTATCTGGAAGGATTACTAGTGCTAAATTCATGTCAATGAGAGCCCCTGATTTCTGCATTGACTGGTACACAATGCACAGAGAACATCCAGTTTCACAGTAAGATGGGATGCAATCACTGTGGGTCAATATGTGTGGTGGCCTTCCTGTAATTTCTACTCCTACATTTTCCTAACCGTTTCCTTTTTAAAAACCACTTGGGGGTGCTGTATGACCTCTGTTGCTTAGATACGAAAATCTCTTACTGGTCACATCATCTGAAAAAAGTAACTACATGTCGTTTTAGAAAAACCACTGTGGGGGAAAAAAGGTAGACAGAGAAACAGGTAGAGTCAAACAGACTTATAATAAGCAATGCTAAATTCTACAGTTTGCTTTTAAAGTCACTGACTGTGAATTGGGAACATATTTGGCATTCTGCAAATCTCCCCAGTGTCTGAGTTAGTCATCCACACCTAAATCTCAATCCCCTTCTCTTTGTACCTCAATCCCCTTCTCTTTGTATCTCCATGGAGGCACATACATGCATGGGCGTATTAACATTCTCTTTATGAACAGTCTTTTTTGGAATTGGCTTATGTATACCTAATTTGGTGTCCAGTTGGACATTCAGCTAGAATATTTTCTTTGCCTGAATGAGAACATGAGTATGGGAACTGTGAAGAAGAGGTTTAAACTGTATTGATGCACATCAGCCCAAAAAGAGTCTATTCGTCCCTCTTTCTTACAGAGTAGATAGGCCTATATTAAGCACCCTTTTGTGGAATATTGAGGTCCTTGAAAAACAGTGTTGAGTGATGGGTGAGTTTACTGAATTTAGTACCTTACTGAGCTTAAGGGGTAACAGCTTCTTTTACTCAGCTTGTAAAGTTTATCTGTAAAATGAATTTTTCTGCTCCTCCAGCTATACTGTTCAGAATCAGCACCTTTTATGGAATACGCAATTTCTCCCTATAGTGTATTAAGTGGATACTAAATCAAGAGCAGAGACACAGATTGTCACACTTACCCTTAAGGTTCCGAAACATGTTGGTCCTAGATAGGCTCAGCCTTCCTTTGTCACATTTACATTGTCATTTAGCTGACACTTTTATCCAAAGTGACTTACAAATGAGGTCAAGGAAGCAATTAAAGGAAGTAAACTGGTAATAAAGTATTAAAAGTATTGAAAAGTAATAGCATGCCTCTCCTTAGTGCACAACCTGAGGCATTCATATTCAGGACACAATGATTACGCACCTTTAGTTTAATACTAACCTCAGGAATGAGCAATAATAATAGTAATGCCTTATCAAGCACCAAAAATATCCCAAATAAACAATTTCCCCCTGTGGACTTGAATTACAGGTTAGTCTTTACACGAGTGGGCACATTAAAAACTATTATCACTGCTGTTACTAAAGGAGACATTATGATGTTGTTTTGAAGTGTACATAGATACACAATGAGAATGAAAAAGAGCACAAGAGGCAGATTCTGTCTATTATTGGACTTCCCTAACTATACGCATGCTTTTGATTAAGTTGTATAGAAGACCATGTTAGAAACTTACATGTTTTCCATCAATAACTTCCTTCCTTCTGTTTCTCTATGACCTGAAAGTAGCGTTACATCTGCGGGTGCTTTGAAAACTTAAATATTTTGATAGATTGCTCCATGTCCTGTGTTTGACAGGTCACCTATGCTTTACTGCTTTAGTGTACAAGGTTTCTTCTATGTTTTACATGTTTTATCTAGTAAATGAAAGCAAAAACTATATTTTTCACAACATACACCTAAAAATGCATTCATAAATATATTCTTGCACTGCTCTGTGTATGAGCTCTGGGGCCCAATCCATTATTTCTGTCTCTGATTCTAGTGACATGCAAGTAAGGGCTGAAGACTACGTGAAACTAAGTTTACCATAAATGGAAATGGAAATCTTTAAGGTCAAAGCATGCTGGAGATGAGTGAATCAGTTTGATCTGGAGTGAATTATGCTTCTATCTCCCTTTGCAACTGGTGTCCTCATGTTCCTTCAGTGGATACAGATGGCATCTACACTCCTGGCGTCATGCTAACCTGATCAAAGGGTATCTGCTGGAATTTAGTGGAGCTCTTTTCATTGCTGTAATAAAATTGCTTATGACAGCTGATGCTTTCTCTGCCATGGTGGTGATTGTGTAAGAGGGAATTCTGGGAAATTTTCCAGTTTTGCCATGGCATCTTAATCAGAGAGGATAACATAGAAGATTTGAACTAAAAAGGAAAAGGTATTGGATTTATTTCTAAAAGCATACATGTTAACATTCCATATATTATCTCTGAATTATGTTATATTGATTATATTTTATTGATGTAAAAGTACATGATCACATTTACACTGTCAATAAGCCCCAAGAAGTCGTTGAATGTAATGAATTTAGAACAGTTGAGGGTGTTGATTTACATTCACAATAAAAAACAGTTATAGCTTTATAAAACAGTTATGCTCTATTCCTGGCAAGGTTATATAGAAATAAAAATGTACTGATATTGATAAAAAATTCTATTATTCTTTCGGTCTGTATTATTACAGACACAGTGGTGCAGTAGTACTGGTGTAATGAGGTCACAGGTGTGTGTTTATAGAGTAATTTACAATAGCTTTAAATGCAGCTCAACCAATTATAATCAAGGCCAGAAATAACTGTTTTATAATGTGAATTTTATCTCTGATCAGTGCTTAAGGAAAGTGGTCTAAAACTTGGAAAGCTGTGGACAATAAAGTTGAAGTTAAATTGTACACATAGCCTTCCCTTAGCAAGCATACACACAGACATGGGCATCACTGACTCTGATGGCAATCACACAATCAGCTGAAGTAGCTGGTCAGATTCTAGTTAATAACTTTCCAAATTCTGTGATGCTAAAGTTCAGACTGACACCCCTGATGAACTATGACTCGACATCAAACATAGCTGCTCATCAGTGTTGCTTGGAGAATGTGGAAAATTCAGTTTTGGTTTCTAAAATGAGTCACTCATTCTCCAAAATAACAGAGCTATGCTGTGCTCGGTTTTAGACGTTTCATTATACATTTAAACAGTTGGGTTGTTTTTAAACATGCAGCAGTCTAATGCAGTCATTGGTCGTCAGAAAGCCAGCCAAGTTTTAATTATATTAAATGTCTAAGTTCCATAGACCATGACACTAAATCATACGTACCATACTATTTTAAACATTGTGAAGTGTAATTTAGTCATTTACAATGAGGGAGGCCAAATAAATGTCAGTGTGAGGACACAATGGCTTTATTCAGATGTTTCACAGCAAGTATAGAATGCTTTAATGCATTTCCCTAAATATTAAACTTAGGCTGTGCAACTGTAAACTGTTAACACAGAACCTGCACAGAATGTGTAAAAGGGGAAACACACAGACATGTGTGTGTGGGGGGGGGGTGTTACTTAACCATATATTGAGGACAAATATGTACCCAAAAGTCAGCAAAACCTGACAAATCTGAGCAAAACTTCCTTTAGTAAGAAATGTAGTAAAGTTTTTTTTCGCAGAACCTAAATGACTGTTCAGCCTGTCTGGCAATCAATGGGCTTCATACAAGCTGTTCTCTCTGTCATGATATAGGTTTTAGTATACTGTAATAACGTAACTCTTATAAACTGTATACTTGTCAGATTTAGCCTTTAAAGGGTTGCACATTTTCATTTAATTTTGTATATGCTGAGCATATTTTACATCAGCTTTATCTTTAGCCATTTGCTGAACTAAAAGAGCCTTCTGAATGTTGTCCTCTGGCTAACAAGAGTTTTGGAGTACAAAAATAGACTTTCCTTTTGTGCTGTGACCTGCTGTTACAGTTATAGCATAATTACAGGACAATACCAGATGCAGGCAGTCGATTGTAAATTTCTGCAAAATAACCCAAGCAGCTAGAGAGCATATTTACTTAATCCCGAACATAATAAACAAACAATCATGTTTAAAAGCGCACCCACTCAACTCCTGATCTCTGAATAGGCATGGGCTTACGTGTAACTCCGTAAGACTGGGTAACAGTCCTGCAAATCAGTTCTCAAAGGTCAGAGAACATTACAAACAAGACTAAATGAAGCAGTTGATATTCTTGTTTTTGTTTCCATAATCTTTATCTTTCATATCTGATGTTAAATGGTTCTAAAGTTCTCCATGGTTATTGTTAAATCTCATGCCTTGTTCCCAACACAAATCATGGGAAAATTTCAGGGAACCAGCATCAAAATATGGATCCAGTAACACAGAAATGAATAACAGAATGGAAAGAGCTACAAGCAAAACAACGTCTGTGTTTATTGAGATGCTCAACCACATAATGCCCAGAGGAGCTGCATTTAAAAGCCAAAGCCTGGGGATATTTTGCTTATAAGCACACTTTATATCCAGTTCTTACATCTGGATAATACAAGATATTTCACAGAAATATCTCCCATAAGAGTTCCATTGACCTCCAGTGTCTTAAAGAACCCATTGTGTGCTCTAGGTTCTTTAGTGGAGCCTGTAATTAAACCTTCAACAAACAGTACAAAACTCCAGGCATTAAAGCTGTCTAATTCTCTACACTTTTCCAGACTTTTTATTTTTAGTTATCTGAAGTAAAACTGACAAAAACCAAAACAATGATTTTATCTTTTCCTGGTCTTTTGTGTGGCGCAAATGGAGCGAAATTCAGGAACTTCAGAACATTTGGCTCTCTAATAGCCCACTCTATGGGAGAGAGAGAGAGAAAGAGAGAAAGAGAGAGACCAAACATCATGCTTGGACCTGTGCCTGTGTTCGACTGGCAGGCAGGGATAATGAACCAGGCTGCTTATCGCTCTGACCTCTCTCAGACACTCAGCAAAACCATGACAAGCAAGAGAAAGGAAAAGAGAACAAATATTTATTGACAGTGATGGCCTCTGTTATGGTATCCTGTCAGGACAGCATGGAAAAACTGTATGTTCGCAGCTGAACATCTCCGCAATCTTTGCTAACACTTTAAAATAAACTATGATTTCAGCTCCTGCCTCATTGTCTGTCTGCAGCAGATGTTATGAATCGAGACAGTAATCGTGTTCTGTTTTTTTTCTTTTGCTTTCTCCTCTCAGAGCTACATTTGTGTGAGTCACTGGTTTGGCTCCGCAGGCATGCTGCCTGATGCATCCAGCCAGATGTGCTCCGCTAACCTGGAAGTGGTTGGTTCGGTCAAACTTTTATTTACACAAAATCATCTGGTGAACATATAATTCCCAATATCTTGTGCATCAGTTTCGGGTTACGGATCGCTTTGGATTTGCTTAATCCGCTATAGCCTGCTTTACAAAAATACTTGTTGCAGTCTAGTAGAGCAAGTTCTTTAACCATAGGGGGTCAGGAAGGGTGGATAAAGTGAAAATGAATAGTTCATAATAAACAGGGAGGCATGAGAAATATAAAAACTTCAAATAATGGCTCAGAAGTCACAGCAAACAGCTGGGAAATGTGTGTATAATTAGTGAATATATCCAAAACTCCCAACAGACAGTGGAATGCATATATTCTGTTTATACTGTATTCTGTGGTTTACTCGCTGCTAAGTGTCTCAAATGTGTCAGAATGCATTGTGTCATGCATCAGATGATCAATAAACAGAATGCGGCTGTGACATTTAAGACTAAGACTATACCCTTGCGGCAAGAGTATTATTATTATTATTATGGATTATTAATATTATTATGAACATTATATAATTGTGTGAAAATTTCTTTGCAAATAAAGGACAACGTTCATTTCTCAGTTTAGAATCCAAAGAGGTATGTTTAAATAATAATAAAGGATCAGACATTCAAGAAACATGTTTAGGAAACATCAGAGCTCCTGCGATGTCAAAACTTGTCGAGGTATTTTCAGCTGATCTGACCATCCACTGGAAGACTTCATTGAATTAATTGACCAGTAGTATTAAAGTGTTAAATCTGTGATGCTTTCAGAGCTTGGCACATCAGTGCCTTATTAAAGACAGAGGCATGAAGGCACGGAAGCCTTTAAATCAAAGTGTCTCTTCGCAGGCCAGAATCTCTAATTGAAACTCTCCAAGCGTTTCATTGTGGAGTTCTGGCTTGATGAAGGAGATTAAAAAAATGGGGATGCTTGCCAAGATTTACTTTCTCCATCATTCTTGTGACAGAGTAATGAGTCTGCACTGAAACTATGTGAGTCTTATTAGGGCTAAAGCCTTGGTACCAGAACACCCGTTTGGTGCCTGCTGGGGCTTGGCTGGACTATGTAAGTGTAACCAGATCATAATATATTTGCTTTTTTGTGTGCTAGTGTCTGTGCCATTACTGTATCTTATGACTTAAAGGGATAGTTCACCCCATCATTTATTCATGTCATTCATACGATTTTAGGCTTTTGAGGAACACAAAAGAAGACACTCTGAAGTATGTTGGTAACCAACCAACAACATTACTGTATGTTTTTGTTGTATGGAAAATAGCAGCATAAACATTCTTTAATTTATCTCCGTTTGCATTCATGAAATAAAGTCATGTGACTTTCACACTTTTGTGAACTATTTCTTTAACGCATTGCTAATGTATAGGTTAAATTAGACGTGCTTGTATATGTCATGTGTGTGATTTGTTCTGTGTGATTGTGTGTGTTTGCAATTGTGTCACGGGCTGTGCAGCTCGGTGGTACTGAAGGAAATCCAGTCTACAGATGACAAAGAGAGGGTGTGAGCAGTAATACAGAGCTGGGAGACCAGGCTTAACCCTGTCGACAGGCGGGATTTCCTGACTGTTGCCTCAGCTCTCGTAACTGAGATTTACACAAAGCACCTGTGTAAAGGGACTTGTTTAGTTTATATTGCTTATTAGATGCAGAGATTTAGAGACAATATAACAATATTTACTGAATTCTGTTAACAGTTTTTGCTCAGTTAAAAATAAAATAGCCATAGTGTTTACACTTTTGAGTATAATCTACCTACAAAGGACTTACATACTGAGGTAGGAGAAAGTACTTTGACATTTAAATAATATGTGTACTCATTTTCTTTTGTTTTTACAAACTGAAAGACAAGTTTTTTGTGGTATTCAACAGCATCTGTGGCACGCTGGCAAGTAAATTTAGGCATTTGGCAGACGCTTTTATCCAAAGCGACTTACATGGCATTATACTACACATTGATCACTATACATTGAGTATGTGCAATCCCTGGGATCAAACCCATGACCGTGGCGTTGTTAACGCCATGCTCTAACCACTGAGCTACAGGAAAGCTTATGCTACAGCATTGGTCTACAGCGTTTGTTGTCTTTACAAATGACTATTCCTTTTAAGCCCTAAATCCATATAAAAATTCCCTGAGGATGGCCCATAACTTTTTATTAACTTTGATAGATGTTTTCTCCCATTTTCCTTTCTCTCTCTCTGATTGGCTAAGAGAGGTGATGTTAAACAGACACTAGTTAACAATTTAAAGATTGTTTGCTTCCAGTACGTTTTCAAGGTAAAGCACCACAGTACAAGGAAACACCAAAGGAGAATAACACAAGGCCTCTGGGAATCCATGACAAACAGGAATGCATGCTTGCTGCAAACAAAGTAATAGAGTGCCATATCTGTAAGGCTGTTCACACTGATAATGCTTGATAACCTTGAGACAAACGTGTCTCACAGCTGTCTTGGAGAAACTGAGGAAATGTTGCATTTTCTCAATGCATCTCAGTGATCAAAACTTCTGGCAGCGTTTCGTTTGCTCTGGTGGATAATGATTGTGTACAGTACCACTTGAAATACACCCAGTGCTTGAGCACTGTACTTTCACAACAAAACACTGAGGCTTTTGTAAAGGCAGGGGAATAACTGTTTTCTCCATAGTTGCTATAGCAACATTTAAACATTTCAATCTGTTCGGACTGAATATAAGTCTGACTCACAGTAACCCCACCCAATCCCCCACAACACACTCTCTCTCTCTCTTTCTTTCTCTCTCTCTCTATCTATCTCTCTCTCTCTCTCTGAGAGATGGCATTGTAAATGAACGCATGAACCCTGTTGTCCTGCAATGGTTAATGATCATGCCTGATTGCTCTCTCTGCATGTCTGAAATTAAAGATGTGTGGATATGCAGTATCTTCACTCTCCGACCTTAGAAAAAGAGCTCCAGATTGTTATCCCCAGACAGCGTTGATTTACTGGACCAAATTTGGTCCAGCCCAGTGTTGGGAGAAGAGGCCGGGGGCCGAGGTTCTCCATCTGTGCTTTTCAAAGCAGAAAGGAAGTCAAACAAGCTCAGAGAATAAGCAGTCTCGTGTTTACAGAGCTTATTGAGACATTCTGGGTACACATCCTGACACATGTGTCTGACTTATCTTTGTTTAAATTTGAAGTCACTAAATTGTCCAGTAAATAGTAATTTTGTGGTAAAAAAATGCATTAACACATTAAACTTTATAGTTGGGTTGTTCCTGACTACAAGGCCTTACATAGGCTGAACTGATACTGTTATTTTGTTTTCTGTCTGTAGGTTTTACATAAGAAAAATTGAAAAATCTGTTAGTTCGTCCTAAGAGTGTAAGTTTGATTCTGACATTGATTAGAGACATTTCACAGATTCTTGTTTAGAATATTTAAATAAGAATTTGTCAGATTTTCATTAATCTCACTATTTTTAATGATTGTAACTATTTACCTTATGTTTACATTAATGCATACTGTATGGTGGAAATGCAATGGGATGTTACTGTCTCTTTAAGAAAGCAGCAGAAGTTAAGCATCCAGTTGATGTATTTTTGTTAAGTTTACATTAAGGATGATGAGAGTGGTGATGCGTGATTTCCATACTGTACTTGTATGTGCTTTATGTGATAGAGACTGTATAGAACATAGAAGAAATGACAAAAATACTGTTTATATCGTTTGGATACACTTTATCTTTGGCCACGCTTCAAGAAATTAGTCAAACCTTAAACTTGCACCCAATTACATGTTAGTCTGAAATATCCCACATGGCCAAAATATCTTTACCACTTTTAGGAAATTAAAAACTATTACAATTATTTCTATATAAGTGTATTTTATTGTAAAACAATAAAGATACATTGTTTATAGATTTTGAATATATTATATATAAAAAAGTAGAATAGTAGAATAGTAGAATATATAAAAAACATTTTTATTTTAAATATATACATTGTATTTTAAAAATCAACTAATATATTACCTGCCCCAGTCAATATACAGGAAGCACATCAGAGGATGTTGTCAGAGTGACAGTCCTCATGTGTCTCTGAGCTAACTCTCTGTCAGACAGCATCCAGAATAAAACCAGATGAGACTGCCACAGACTCCCACAGGACATGACATCACTATTAGCTTTGCTATTCCTAACCTCCTTTCTGTGGCTTCTCTGTGCTGCGAAAAAGAACTAAAATAGTGGCTTTATGGGTACCAAGCCCTCGAAGTTCAAGAGAAAAATTCCTGAGAGGAACAAGCATCATTTGAAGTTAAAGTGTTATGTAGTACGTTAAGAAGACACAAACACTCATCTAACCATTGCCATTGGTTATGTGACCTCATTAAGGTGTACAATGCCCCCCCAAAAACTGTCATTGCATTAGATCAGGGGTCTTCAACGTTTTTCCGGTCAAGGACCCCTTAGGTGATAGAGACATGGGGCAGGGACCCCCTGATAAAATGTGTGAAACATATTTTTTTTAGCGCTCAATCTACGTTGACGTATTTTACATTCACGTGACTGCACATGGATGCAGTGGTTTTTTAAAAGCTGTTAATGTAATAATTATATTATTTTTACATTTTAATATTTTATCTTTGATGTTTTGACCAATGTTTTTTTAACAAAAAATATTTTTATTAAAAATGATTGATGATCCAACATTAATTAGCGGACCCCCTGCAGTACCGCCGCGGACCCCCTTGGAGTCGCGGACCCCCGGTTGAAGACCCATGCATAAGATAATAACATCAAACTGTGATTGATTGCAAGTGACACTTGCAATCAAATCATGTTCTCCCAGAACCAACTTTTCTTAGCCATTTTTGCAGCACTTTTATTCATTTCTTTCATTTATTAATTAATTACTTTTATTAATTATTTATTAACACAGGTGTCCTGGCTGAATAACCAGTAATGTACTTTTTTTTACATTTTTAAGTGTCCAAGTTTCTTGTGGCCAGTGTAGCTACATAACGTGTGTACCTTGCTGTTTTAATTTATTCCTTCACTTTTAGACTCAGTCTTCTAGTTAGTGTGTGTCTGTGCTTGCTGTGTTTTCAAAGTCCACATGTTTCTTGGCGTGCCAGTTGTCAGAAGATGCGCTACATCTCAGGTTTCCTCACTCATAAATCACCTGCGGTGCACAAAGAGCATTCAGCTGAGTTTATATTCTGACACCTGTCTGTTTATCATACACCCGACCCAATGTCAATCTGATGAGACAAAGATGTAAAATAAAGACATGAGTGAACAAGTAAAATAGAAAGGGTGAATAAACAATATCTAGGTGAGATAAGTGAAGTTGAAGAGGTGCGCACGCAGTTGTAAGAGCGTGAGAGAGAGAGAGAGAAAAAGAGAGAGAGAGAACAGATGAGGTAGCCAGAGAGGGAGGGAGGGAACTTGTCATTGTGAAACATTTGAGTGGAATACACGTGTGTATTGCAGTTCCTCCCTGCACTGTGCTGAATGGTCACCAGCCACCAAAGCAGACGGGAGAGAGAGGACTGACCAGCATGGAGCTCCATTCACCCAAAAAGAGCTGAATAAACAAGACAGCACGGCACTGCAGTAAAGACAAGACACACAGCCTGGGACAGAGGAACAAAAGAGGCAGAAAAGAAAAGCAAGGTACCTTCTGGTGCTTTTGTGCACTTGTGTGTATGGTTATATAAAAGTGTGTGTTTTGTGAATGTGAGTTGTAGTTTTGTAAGTTTGAAGGATGGTGTGTGTGTGAGTTTGGGTTTGCGAGTGACTCCATACGTGTGTAATTGAGGGGTGTGTATGTATATTTCTCATTCGGTGTGCATCAAGAGTTTGTTGCTGACTGAATTACAGCACAGAGGTGTATAGAAGAAATGTCTGCAGTAGCACAATGTTAAAAACAGAGAGGAAACACACAGAATTTGTTGTCCAAATCTGTTGTGGGTGAGCTGGATCTATTGGAGTGACTTCTGCATATTTTCTCAGAGGGAGAGGAACTTTTCACTGCCTGCTTTCATGTGAGGTTGCTTGTTTTTAACTTCACACTGTTCTGCTTTTGTTTTGCTTCTCCATACCTCCAGTTCTAGCGCCATGACTGAGATTAGAAAGCTTAGTGAGAATACATTTTCCAGAGAATAAGCATGTAGATGCTATATTTGTATGTGAATGTGTATATGAACACTGGGGTAAAATGCATTAAAACAGGACTTGCAAGCATCTGATACAAAACACATGTGAGGCATCTTTGGAGACGGAGTAATTGTAATTTTTTTTCAAATTTCCCTGTTTCTATGGATACATGGGATATAGACAAAGAGAAACAGCTGTGGTTTGGTTTTCTAGTCATTCCTCCTCATCGGAAAATACATGTGGTGTAAAAGTGAATGATGCTAGCTGATAACCAAAAGGTTGTAGGTTCGAGTCCTACATGATATAATCCATGCGATCACCATAAATAAAAATATTTATGTGCCATAAAATAAAATACTTAACCTCAAGTTATACCTGTATCACATATACTGTAATGTGTCTTTCATTAAAAGTGTCAAGTAAGAAGCAGCTAAAAAATTTGTTTGGTAGGAAGTGTTCCCGGATTAACACCCCAGTAGGTCTATTAGGAAAATTTCCTATCAGCCAATCAGATTATAGATTTAAGACTGGCGTTGAGTCACATTTTCCTCTGATTTTAGCCATAGCTACTTGTTAGGGTCGGGTTTGAGATAACAGACAGGGTTAAAACTCTGTTTTTGTAACAGGAATGCTGTTCCAGGGCCAGCAAAACATGTTGATCCAGGAGAAATGTCTTACTAGTGCTCCTGTATGTCAAGCGATCAAGTGTTGCGTTAGAAGCACAAAGGTCATGTGGTTTGATTCCCAGCAAACACACATACTGATAAACTGTGTACCGTGAAGGCACTGTGTCTGCCAAGAAGGGTCGCAAATAAACTTTTCCTTTAAGGGTGAATAAATGTCCCCTGAAATTGAGGTTTTTTACCTTTATGAGGGCAATTTTTCATAATTAACTTGCTGACTTCACTGCACATTCAAAATTAAGCTGACATCACTGCACATTAAATTTCTTCCCACTAACATCGTGTCTGCGCTTTGTTGTTTATTACAACATTCGTGAACTCAGTCAGAGAGCGCACGCTTAAGCAAAACTCCTGTGTGCAGCAGATTTCTCCTGCACTAGCAAGCACCTCTGACTGGCTATTACATTCATCGTTCAACATCGCTTTCAATGCTCAACACTGCAAACAAACACATGAAAAGAAATCTTTGATGCAACATGAACAGATCTAAATATAATGCTGTAATTAAACACTTTTCCTTTGTTTTCTTATATCATTTTAATCGTGAATTTAATTTAACTGTGCAGGGGCATTTTTGTCCCTTTATCTTGGGGGACATTTTTGTTCATCTCTGCGGCATTTTGCCCCAAGCCCCTGTTAATTTCCAACCCTGCTGCCAAGTGTCCAAAATCTAAATGTCCTTGGCAAAACCCCAGGCATGCTGAAGATACCTCTGTTGGCAACATTGTTTCATCATTGTTAATAATAAAATGTCTCTGTCTTCTCAGGCAGGTGTTTGAGTAGGATACAGGAGCAGTTTGATTAGGAATTGGTGGTTGTAGGCCTCAGGATGTCCAGGAGCAGCTCTGTGGGGGATCTGGTGCCTAAAGACATTACTGAGATCCTTGCCCTGGAGGCTAACAAAAAGAAAAGGGGCTCATCCCTGGGCCGGGCTTTCAGCTGGTTCAAGGGCAGCAAACGCAAGAGGAGTCTGAGCAATGGGCCAAGCCGGACAGGAGGTCCATGTGGACGAACTGGAGAGAGCACGACAACAAAACAGATTAATCCCAGTTGTGAGCACAGTAAAAGTAAGCAAAAACTCTTAATTAAGATTTCATTAGCTAACTTCATTAGAAAATGTGCTTCGTTTAAAATAAATAGTACAGTAAATAACAGTAAATAAGTAAATGATTTTGATCGTACAGAGTTTTAGCAATGTTCTGTGGTCTCAGTTTGTCCAAAACTTGAATATGGAATTTTTTTCTTGTATTATTTGAACGGTTATCATCAGGTCATTCTTTTGTCATGCAGGATTATGTTATAAACACAAGGACGTCTCTGAAATGGCTAATCTGTGTGTTGTTGTTTTGCTTGACGCCTTCCTGTTTCACTCTTAGTTTTTAGACTTAACCTTTGCTTTTAAAGGATAAAACATTGATGATGTGATTTCCAAAAGCAGTTTTTGGTACTTTTATTTTTGATACTTATTTTTGAACAGTTTGACACTGAGGTTCAAGAATTGTTGTCCCCTTTCTGTGCGCTCTTTGAAAGTTTTGCTTAGGGAAATGCAAAGCTCTTGTTTCACACAGTCCCTGAGGTCCTCTTGGACACTTACTCTTTAAAACCTGCTGGGCCACTTTACTGTGGAGGTCCAACCAGTAGAGTGGAAAAGTATTTAAATTCTGCCTTTTTCTCCTCCTGCCCCCACAAGTCTCACACTGCCTCTGTTGCACCGAGAAAACATGTAGACTGTAAGATGCCAAAATCTGCGAGTTACCAGACACCTGGGACTTTAGCTAGACATGCACTCCAAAATAATGTGTCATTCAGAGACCTCTTGTCTCATATTGTCTCTTTGATTTGGCATGATTTATAGTATTATCTAATCTTTTCATGCTAAAAACCGCTATGCAGGGGAAGGAGATGTCGCCAAAGTGTGGAAAGGTCTGAGAGATTACACCCCTGCTGATTTATTAAAATAGACAGATGACAGAGGGGGATTTTTCCAAAAATGTTACTTTTTAAAATGACTTTCCGCTTCCTCCTCTTTACCCCTCTATCTTTTTAACTTCTGTTACCAAACAACAGCTGAAATGCTATTTACCACTGCATCCCATAGGTGCTTTCCACCTTTAATGAATACAGTAAAGGAATTAATAGCTAATTTAAATGAGGCATGTCTAAAATGGGATGCTAAGGTGTTTAGGTGGTTTCAACAAGACCCCTGGTCGAAAGATCCCACCCCCTAAGAGACACATGAAGTTTAAAACTTAGAGTTTAGAGGCTTGTTCAAATCTCTAACACCAAGTATGAATAACAGTACAGCTGTTTGCCTTAGAAATAATTGGTTTTTATTGGTCAGGTACCAAAGGTTTATTTCTCTTTGTTGATTTTACTTCACGTTTATGAGTTTCTGTACGAGAGGAAACTGCTCTCTGGGCCTTTCCCGAAAGAACAGAGTCAGATAGACTGTCCTGATTCAGGACATTTTTGGGCTTTAGAGGCTCAGCTGTGCAGTACTAACCAGTTGCGTCACCCCTGTTTAACTGAGTTCAGTGTCTGTCCACCCCCCCTTCCACCCAGAGCTCTCTATCAGGAACGGAAGCTTTTTAAGAGGTGAGGTCAGTGTTTATGGGATTCCCTGTAACCCTCTCAAAATACAGACACATTACACACTACTGATCCTTTATTGCACATATAGAAGAGAAGAAGGTCAGAGGTGTAACTCACTATGGCCAAAGAAATTTGCACTACAAAAATATACATTTTTAGCAGTATTTTTGTTTGTATGTGTGTTTTCCACACAAAAAAACTATCTAAATAAGACACATTTATTTAACATTGACTATAACAAAAGTGTGCAAATTATGAAAAAGCATTACTTTTAGCATTACATTAGTTTTCAAAATAAAAAAATGTCTACATATATATTATATAGTATAACATATACATTACACCAATGTATCTTGTTTTAAAGATGTTTGTGTATTTTAACTGGAAAACAAGACCAAAATTATGCAAATCATTTTTTATGTATTATAAATGTAGTGGAAATGACCAATGAAGAAGTGCTGAGCATCTCTATTGTAATGACAGGCATCTGGTAACAGTGATCTCAAATGTCAATACAGAGTCGTAACTTGTGCTTCAATGAAATATGAGCTTTCCGTAATAACTCTGAAATAAAGAACATGTTAATGTTTAATAGGATATGATATACGTCCCTAGTGCACGTTACAGATATATAAAAGACAGCGATTCAATTTTCCAAGCACTTTCCTGCCCAGAGAACTTTAAAGTCCCATGTTTAAGCATACACATTTACAGTGTGAGATGGTTTAGCTCAATGTTTAAAGCATGCTGCTAGCAACACCAGGGTCATGGATTTGATTCCCAGGCAATACCTGAATTTAGATGCGTAGGACGTTGCTTTGGATAGAAGTATCTGCCAAAGGCATAAATAAGAAATTATACATTTTGCACAATGACTCAGTCAGTCCATTGTCTCTGTAGGATGGAAACTTCTACATGTTGTGTTCATCCTTGCCTGCAAGGCCCAATCAGGCATCTCATGTATCACAGTGAGTGCGGTTTTCATTATGTAACTCACAGTGTAATGGATACACCTGATGACACGTCCGTCTCAATCGGTTACTTCGACACAAACATGCCCCCTCTCACCCTCTGCCTGCTTCTGCGTTCACTCACTTTGTTCTGTGTTTACACAAGAAAGCATTAAGACTTATTCTTAATAGCACAAACCTGTCAGGAAGGCTAAGACAGGCATCTCAAACACCTCTTTTAATGTCAAGATAAGCGGGTTAAAACTAAGCCGCTAACTCCTTTGTAATACAATTTAACATGGCTTTAATACATTATCCAAGTGCTGAACCCCCTGTTGTGTAACATTCTTAGCTGGACTGTTTTATGTAGGCTAGCACGAACAAAAAGGTCACTAACAGCACAAACGGTCATAAAATAAGTTTAGTGCTTAGGAAAGATAATACAGAAATGAGGAGTGTGTTTCTAAAAGAAGCTGCCAAGGTAATGAACAAGTTCTCTGACCTCAGTCTGGGTCACGGTGGTTACACCCAGCTCTCCCAAACAAAATACACACAACCTCAACAAGGGGTGCTAATGACTGGCACTTTGTTGCTGCAAATCCTGATAACACTGCAGGGACGTTTCCTGTTGTCATAGTAACCAGCCGTGACCTCTCAGCATCCGTATCACATTGTTTAGTTCTATTAATACAGTTGTGTGTGGATTGATTCCAGTCACTGTGGTTCCATCTACAATGCACAGCAGCGCGTCCCCACAGGAAAGTGTTAGTACTCAGAGGTTGTTCTTTTATGACTCGGGTAGGATTATAAAGATTTTATGTTTAATTTAGTAGTGTTAAAAAATGAAGTATCAAGTTACATTTACATTTTATGCATTTGGCAGACGCTTTTATCCAAAGCGACTTACATTGCGTTATACTATACATTGTTTCTGAGTATGTGCAATCCCTGTGATCGAACCCATGCCCTTGGTGTTGTTAACGCCATGCTGTATACAGATATAACTTTAATGTAGCTCATATAATGTGATGAATTTGATGAGAAATGTTTCCACGGAATTCACACTGAAATCTCTGTCCAAGACATTTTGTAGTGTAGTGCAATGATCATTTGTTCATACACTTCTGAAAATAAAAACTGACTGCTAACTGGATTTTAGAAGAATTAAGTATACTCTCCAACATGCCCAAAACATCCAACTAATTTTGCACTATATGGAAGAGTAACAAAATGTTGTCATCCCTTTGCCATTCTTATGCCTTATGACTCATCATCTGGCCTTGAGCCTCTGCTACCTGCACTCTTCATAACTCAAACACTCTGGCATGCTGGGAATGAAGACTGGGAACAATGAACACACAGAAACACTATGAATATTCATGCCACTGAAACACAAATAAAACAAAAGTGTCAGTTAAAATGTTAAAATAAGTTTTGAAACGAGGGGAGCAGGTGATCCTGAGAGCAGGAGAGGGGCTTAGCACCAGGTAAATTGCCTGCGGATCTGCCAAGCCTTGGATCAGATGGAATGCAGGTGGATGGAATTTGACGATGCCGATTGGATTACACCCCTCATTCCAGTATGGCAATATCCCAACAAATCAAGAACAAGTGTGGATCTGTTCATGAGAGAACCATTAACTTCAACAAATTGTTCCCAGTGTTTTTGAGAACAGCAAGGCTGGTAGGCTTTGAGTTACCGTATCAATGATGTAATGCATGAACCAGTTCATATAGTAGTTCCGTTATTAACCACAAGGGGTCAGTGTGTAGCAAAATGCCTCTCTCCCTCATCGGTTTATGTGCTATTCGAAGATTATTAGAATATATTTAGGGAGGCTGAACCATATATATTATTATCCCACCACTTTAAGAGTTACATTGCGCGGCTGTGCGGCCTGTTGTGCGGCCTGATGGATTTTGTTATAGATTTAGAGCTTATTTCCACCTTTTTTAAATAAATTAAAAATTGTGCCAAAAAACAGAGATTCTACAGTAGCTGTGATTATAAAATGACAACAACTGATAAATATTTGTCACCTCACCAATGTTAAAAGAAGCAGGTGGCATGTAGTGAGCTGTGTTAAATAATACCACTGAATCCTTAGTGCATTAGATTCCTGTCAGGTAAAACTCCTCCCTTCAGATCACAATCTTTCACTGCTCATTCCAGAGCACAATCACAGGTTCCACTGAGGAGGGAATGAGATTGTAGAATACAGTCTGTAGAATGAGACTCGCAGAATACAGATGAGCTGTAGTGCACAGCTGAAGTGTATCTGCAGATAGAGCCTAATGCAGAGCAATATAAGAGTGGCATTGATTTATAAGGATGTTATGGCTAATGGCATTATTAGCCATTAGCCTGACATGACACCCTCTGAAAGCTTCTTGTGGTATTCAGACTAGCGCTACTATATGTGTGCAAATTGATGCATGGTGCACTTGTCTTAGTCAGACCTGCTGTGTGAATTATCTTTAGAGCTGGGTTTGGTCTCAGGACTAGTGTTAAAGTTAAGCAATTCAACCACTGTGTTAGTATTTGTACGGATCTTCAAGGTGC
>JAZGTJ010010298.1:8206-18271 GCA_036877575.1 Botia almorhae | reverse complement strand
GCAGGAGACTCAGCTCATGAGTTTGGCACGATTGCATTCGCAGTTAAATATAGATGCAATACTGCTTTACAACCGGGCCAAAATAAGGCATCTAAGAACTATGATGCTTTAAAAGGCCTCGTACTCCATCTCACCTTTTTTGGTCTCAAACCATCTAGAGTGTTTAAAGATATAACGCTAAATAAACAGGATCATGTTACAGTGTGATTCAGTAATGAATGCTAAAGATAAAACTCTTTCTGAAGTGTGTGTGTGAAGGGTCTGTAAAAGCTAATATGTTCATCTTGAGTACGTTTTCCTTCCCATGTCCTCTAGAGCATGACTCACAATAATGTTCACCTTACACACCCACTCGACACACACTGTGCTTTACAACATTAACCACAGACGGCCATAAATCTGCACCACACACAATATAATGAGGGTATAAGTGCAGTTAAACAGCGACAGACTTTGAACCTTTGAACAGAATACAACAGACATCGATTGACTTTTCGCCACACCTATCCAAGATGAATGAACGGAGAAATTTTCCACTTGGGTAAAAGCTGTTCAAAAAGTGCATTTGATTTTAGTTGCACACTTACAATTGCAAAAATTGTATAGTTCCCAATAACATTACTGACCAATAGCTGAGTGATTTATTTAAGAATTAAGATTAAGAGTTTTCACTTTATTTTTGCTTGGCTAGCGTTAAAGGTAGTGTAGGTAATGGCATTCGGATGAGCATTGTATAGCACTGCGACTTCCACAAGAGATATATATTCAACATAAAAGTTCAATCAACATAAAAGTTGTTTCTGGAAAAAATCTCCTATACTGCTTTTACTTTCATAACTTGACTCAATAGAATTACACACAAATGTGTATTAAATTTACATGCTTACTGTAACCCTGAGGGTTTGAAAGTCATATTTGTGCACATACCTGCTGCTGGTAAGAATCAAGCAGCTGATCCACATCACTGACAGATGGAGACTTCAGGTCAACAAGATCCTTCTCAAGAGATGCAATCTGACAGGAGAGAAAAATGGACAGATCTTCATTTCACAGCTGGCTGCTGATGTTCTCTGATGGAACACAGAAGAACGTGCGCTTAGGCTGTTTATAACAGGAATGTTAATAAGGTGCTTCCTGGAGACTACAAAGGCCCAAAAAGAAACACATTCAACAGTTCTGTTCCGAAACCTAGTAAGCTGCTTATGTACTGTGCACTCCAGATCCAAAGCTGTTCTTTGTAGTAGGCATAATAATGTTGCTTTTAAGGTATTTTTTGTGTCAAAATTGCTTTGCACACAAGGCAATCCCACAATGCACTGCACTGAGACATGTACATGCCATGTTCTCTGTATTTCAGCCCTGCAGAACCCATCAGGAAGAACTCTATATTAAATCTGGTTGTAATCAGAACTTCACTTGCATTAACTAATGGCTTCTATTACATTGAGAACTGTGTATCAGATGTACAGTGTATTGTGTTACTGTTTCAGGTTTTATATGCACATCTTATACTCACTTCGTTTTGACCTGTACATTGTATTCAAAGGGAGGCGTTAAATTTTATTCTCCTATCAGAGATATTTATAGAAATTTTAATAACATGTATTTATCACATATTTATCATATATATATATTTTTTTAATTATATTATTAATATTTCTATAAATGTTCCTGTTGCAACGGTGTGGGATCTCTGATAGGAGAATAAAATATATATAGGAATTGTATCATCTTTATTATTTAATTAATTTCCACACCTGGAATAAAACTGTTTAACATTTCCTGATTTTGTTCCTTGACCGTGAGAAACTTCTGTCCTGTATCCTGCTGAATATGATTGAATGACCATTTTCTTTACATTACAAAACTACTGAATGACAGCTCACCCTCACTCTGCTGTACGGGTTAAGGGCTTGTCCTCAGAGACCTCAGAGGGTATTTTTATCACCAGTCACTCCTGTGTAGTGGGTATGCCAGCTCCTGCTGGTTGACTGTCCTTGGCCAGAGAAGGTGTGAGTGTGTGTGTGTGTGTGTGTGTGTGTGTGTTTGGGTTTGAATATGTGGTTTACAAGAACCCAAAAGTGTATAATGACGACGAAACAATGTAAACACGGACACTTTCTGTGTCCTCATAAACTAAACCACTTAAACATAATAATGGTGTTTTTTAATTATTTAATTAAATGCCAAGAGTTTTCTGTCAGGATTAGGGGATAAAATATACAGTTTGTACAGTATGAACAAACAATATGTCTATGGTATGTTCCCATAAACCACATATGCCACTGCATGTGTGTGTGTGTGCGCTTCTCTCTAGCAGTGCCAAGCCCTGCTTCTCGTTTTCACCTCTGGCACATAAAGCAGGTGTAGCGTCCGGGCTCAGTCGCCCCCTGCTGCTCAGAGCTTGCAGGTCAGCCTGAGAAACGCTGACTAAGTCTCTCCTCCAAACCTTCTCTCGTTTCAGATTTTGAAGCAAGAACTACAGTCCAAATGCCCAGAAGGAAAACAGCAACACAGTGTCCTTCCAATGACCATCACCCTGAGTTTGAATTTCACTCTCTTTAAACTGTCTAGGCACTGTTCTGTGCTTGTAATGGCATCGCAATGGCCTGGTGTCCAAACCATGTACGTTTCCAATGGCAACCAATTTTGCTGCCCACACTGAGTATGAAACTGCTGCATGATGTCACATGATCACAACCGATCAAAAGATATTAGGTGGTTGACTAACATCATTGGTAAATGGGTGGGGATTTCAATGGCTAATGTCTAAAGCGCGGGGGTACCAAAGGCCTCATCCCAATTTATAATTTATATACAGCCCAATGAAAGCAAACGTGGCATGCTGTTAATTCTAAAAACACATACATTTTTATTTTAAACATATTCAAAATCCACAAACATTTTGAAAACTGAAAAATGTGCATTATTCATAATCGACGTGTATAAGGATGTCTGTCGATTTTCAGACACAGACAAATTCTGGCCACAATATAAGTCTGTCAGTAGTCAAGATAAATTACCTTGTCAGACTGCACAAAGTGCGTAGCCACCCCGACTCTCTGCACATCTCTGCCCTTGAGGCGGAACCCCGTCAGGGCAAGAAATAGGCCCAGCTTGCCTTGGAGTCTGGGGAGGAAGTAGCCACCCCCAACATCAGGGAACAGACCTATAAAACCCAAACACACACCACACAACAGAGAAAAAGCCATTTAGATCTTGTGGTGACATAATCCTAATGTACAGGACAACCGATTCATTCAAATCTTATTCTTTTTGCCCAAAGCTTTACAATTTTTAAGCTTTTTCTGTTGCTAATGTTAATGTGGTGATTTATCTTTAGATCTTTTGAACTTCACTGAAGAAATGACTATGGAGAGAATAAAGGGGTTTCTCCCTTTGCTTTTGGATGCTCAAGGCTGTTTGAAAAGTGGGCGGCCCCTCTGTTCAGTTTTCCTAAACAGATCACCTCTTTAAACATTACAGTACGTTCACTGTATAACTCGTACAGTGATTCACTTTCTCTACTGTGGGTTTATGATGTTCAGAAGCAGTCTGGCCCTCAACTCAAAACCAGAAAGGACCTGAATGAGATGAGACATGGGTCTTTATCCAAAGAAGGGATTCTTCCAGGCAAACAGTGTGAAAGACAATAAATTAAACTTGCTGTGTTTTCATGTTGTAACTTAGCAGTGAACTGAGCTTAAACTGCTTATTATGTTTGGCCTTATTAACATTCTAATGTGATTATTTTTATTATTGTGGCCAAGAAAATGACATCACATCCTCAAACACCCCCCGCGTGAGGTAAAACTGAATGAGGCGCGTGAGGATTAGGTCCCCTGACCCGATTCCACGAGGCCACTGTGTAATATCATAAATGCAGATTACACTCGCTGTTCACTCAGTGGCTTTGTCCCCACGGACGGCACAGTTTCAATACATAAATAGCCCCTTAATCCATCAGCAGAATGGGGGTGGGGGGAGGCGGTAGGGTTGTGGGGGTGGGGGTTGAGTTTTCGTTGAAAACACAGATGGGCGCCACATTGAACGTGTCAGTCAGATGTGCCGTGGGTGGACGCCACAGCCAAGTACAGACTGATCAGGGATAGCATATCATAATACATAACAGGAATAAAATCCCCTCACCCGAAACCACACTGGATACTGCACAACACTCCCACACACTTAACACACTTTACAATCAAAGTTATCCATTTTGAACTAAAAGTAAGCGATCTGGAGACTGATCAAAAAGTATAAATGATGGTGTGTTTTTACACCACTGGTCTGTTTGTTTGAGCATTTCAACCCGTCCAACACAGCAACACTGGCTTAGCCAATGGCATGAGGATAGGACAGGAATATCAGTTTGTTTGGGAGTATTGGGAAACCTGTACGGACTAACATGAAATCAGCTCCCAGAGAATTCAGTAGAAAGATTTCCGCAGAATCAGAAATCCTCTCACAACATTCAATATCCCATAAATAAACACAGAAAATGCACGACTGCAAATTCCCGCCTCATTCCGGATCACTGGAGATTATCCAAGTGATGTCCCAGTGCATGATGGGATAGGACCAAAGCCAGCAAGGGCAACACCCTGTGTTCTGGAAAGATACACCAGTATAACTGCGTCAAATTTCAACCTGGTCACAATTTAACAGCATGAAAATGTTTATCTCCTGTCATTTGAAAACGCTCTAGCATAAATAGCATAAAGACACGAGTTAAACTCTGTCTTGCTTCAAACAGCGTCAGTCTAAGCAGGAAGACGTATGAGGAACGGACTGACTCTGTGCTGGACACTTCACCACAGAATAAACCATTAAGACAAGTGCAAACCCAAAGAGGATTAACATTCACACACGCTCTTAATAGAATTACTGGATGATGGTGCCCAGACACTGTGCATGCACTCATTCAAACACACACACACAGGCGCACAAGCTTACACAAGCGCGTGCACACACAGACACGTTACTTTCTATCTAAATGGGGACATTACATAGACTTCCATTGTTCTTGTACACAGCTAGTTATAAACACTATAACCTAACTCTATCCCAAACTCTAACCCTAACAGAAAACTTCATTTTACATTTTTACAACTTTATTAACTATATTTTTACAGCTATTTTAAAAATGAGGAGGTCTTTAAAAGGAAGCTTTTCAGATTTGTTTTGCTGATATTTGGGATATATGGTTAAGTAAACCCCCCACACGCGCACACGCACACACACACACACACGCGCACGCACGCACGGACTAACAAGACTTCCTGCCAATCCAGCTGCTCCTCAGGGAGTCTTCAGGAACATTTTCAGAAGTGAAGGACGTTCATGCACAGCAGAGGAAATGCTATCATTAAGCTTTCATTAAACTCCACAGTCATTATAATAGCTGATACACTCTTCTGCCTACATGTGTAGGAGCATCAAGGTTACTGTATTCACCACAGACAGTATGATTTATACAACATCACAGCCTCAGTCACACCATTTACAGTGGGTGACTTGAACATGACTTGCTATAATGAAAAGATGGACAAAAACCATGTGCGATAAAATGAGCCGCTGTACGTCAGTTTCAATTTTAAGAGCGTGGTTATAAAATAATAGTTATTAAAATGGAAACATTTATGTGTGTAAATCTAGCATTCAAGTTCAAAAGTCTGCTAGGTACTGTACAAATGAATGCTGATGTACGATTAATTTCATTGTGTTAGGCAACAAAACATCAAACCAAGCGGCCTTCAAACATCTTCAAAAGATTTCTGTGATGCCTTTTTTGGTCTCGAGGTGAATTTTAGTGGACGTATGAAGTTCACACAGGTGTGCAGTAACTGCAGGTGCGGTTCTATGGATATTGTACTGTATTTCATGCTACTGAAAATATGATGGATTCTTTTTCAAATCTATTTCTGTACTTGTAGGTCCCTAACATTTTGCCTTTTGTGTTCCAGAAAGAAAAGAAAGTCATACAGGTTTGCAGCAACATTGAGGTGTGTAAATGCCCATGGCAGAGGTGCTCATATGAGCAAAACAGGTTTGAGTCCGGCCTGCGATTTTCACTCTCACACCCCCAATAATTGTTGTTTAGTCTTTAGTATCTGTATACAAAAAAGGCAAAAGATTCTTAACAAAGATTTAAGATTTATATAATGTTTTGGTTATTGATTCACTGCAGTAATAGTAGTTACAGTAGTTTCTAGTTTATAATAGTAGTTTATTATCCACAAAATACAAACATTGCATGTGAAGAGTCTCACCAAACCTGGACCAGCTGAGATGGTTATAAAATCAAATTGACACACCGCAGTGCAGGAATGATCTGCTGGCTCCACAGCGCGCAGAAGATCCATTCACTTACATATCAAGATAAGATTGATCAGATGGACAGAATTCCTTCCATGAGTAAAAGTAGATCTGAAATCTGTCCAGCATTTTCAACATGCCCGTCTACAAACTGCCTCACAGTATTGTTTCCACATAAAACAGCCCTGGACCGTTTGCAGTGAAAGATTGAGATATTTGTGAGTCAGAGAGTGAAGAGGAGAAAGGGAAGAGAAAGTTTTATAGCTGTAAAAGACGAGCATTGTGTCGTTTTTAAGGCTGATGTACTACTTTCTCAACTCAAGCTGCTCTTCATTTATCTCGCTCAGTCATTTTTAGCATCAGCGGCAAGAACTGGGAAGACATCAGTGTGTGTAAATCACAGCGAGCACATAACACTGACCACAGAGCAGTATAACAGACACCTAGAAACTGAGAACACAATAATAAACATCAAAGAAACTAAACCTCATAGTTTAAAAATTCAAAAGCATTTTTGACATGACAAGACGGGCAGCGAAAATCAGACTTGCCCTTTTATGCTTAAAATCTGAACAGCAAAAACAAATATTAATTAATAAATTAACAGCATTTAAACCAGTAATTCCTCTGATGGGCTCAAAAGTAAAAATGTACTAACGCTATAAGAAACATTGTATCACATGACCCCTTTAAACAGCCTAAACTGAACTATTAATCACATGCTGCAAATACTGTACACTACATCACATATCACTTTTAACATTCATTTTTTTGGGGATAAAGTGCTGTTGACTGTGATTTCAATCTCTGCCCATCTTGCATAATTAATGTGCATTTGTCACAGGCCACAGAGAGAGAGACAGAGAGAGAAAGAGAAAGAGAGAGAGAGAGAGAGAGAGAGAGAGAGTCTTACCGATGCCCGTCTCTGGCATGGCAAACAGTGTCTTCTCAGTGGCCACACGAAACCGCCCGTGCACTGAGAGACCAACACCCTGCAGAGAGAAGAATACAGAGAGAGATCATAAGCAGAGATCAATAACTGGGTTACCGTGGTTACACACAGTCACCAAATAAGAAAAGCAGTAGGATTGGGGTTAAGACATATAGAGGGCACAGATGTCAGTTAGTCTTATATTGTACTGATTCTCAGATCAATGTAATAAATGTAATAGGTTCTTAACGTAATATACGGCCAATAAAATATACTTTCATCGATTATTAATGTTATTGAGCATTTAATAAATGGGTTGCAGGTGTAAAATATAAGAGTTATTACATTACAGGTCCTTTATTGTATTGAGGAGCAAAGGTTGTTACATTTAGGAACAAAAGTTATTACGTTTTATTACATTTAGGATCAAAACATTATTAGATTTATAGCCGTTATTACCTTTAGGAGCAATGATTGCATTTGTGGTCTCTATTACACAAAGGTTTGGAATGATAATAAAGTGTTATTGTTGAACATCACGCACCATATGTGCAGTGTCAAAACTAAGACGAAGCACTGTTGCCATAGCGAAGCCCCAGCATCACTTTGGTGATGTAGTAGTGTTTGAGACCCATTGCAAGAATGACGCACTGTATCTTTATCCCCTCCGAATAACACACTAACATCACGCAGCGTTACAAATAAACGACACCATGCAACACAGACAAACCATAAAAACTTCTGATTGTTCGGTTGTCTTACAGACAGATGCAAAGGTCAAGAATATTACCATTATTGACCGACGTATAAGCCCGGTCAATATCAGCTGAGTTGATATTTGGCCATTCATAATAAATATAAATAATAAATATAAACTGCAACAAACATAATGTGACTCCAGATGAGAGGCATAATCTTCAATAAATTCAGTCCATGTGAATCTTTAGATCACTGCACATGACTGACACACACTCATCTATCTTGACAAAATAAACATCATAAAATCGTTCATTACGGAGAACACCTGGGGCCTGCGATCGCAACGGGACAGCTCATTAAAAGACAATAACTCACATCTCCTGAGGGACTCCTGAGGGCAGCTCACGGGCGCACGGTGAAAAATCATGCACGATATGTGTGTATCGTTTGTTTATCAAGCCAATTACAAGAAAACAACAATCTCCAATAAACAAAACATCTGTAACAGTAAATATTGAATTCAATGTCAGTCTTTTCTCCATGCAAATCCAAACTATCGTTTAATAAATTTTATTTAATGGATGAGTCATTTTACTGTGCAGTAACAGTATATGAAATAGCTATATGTGCACGAAATTTAAATAAAAATGGTTTAATATTTAAAACCAACGTTAATAATAATATTTGGATAATCCAGGAAATGCAACACTTTACAAACAAAACGTTCTTCATCTCATGTTATGCAAAACAAAATATAAGATTATTTATAATGAATGGTAAGTTTAACAGAAGTGTAATAACAGAAAAGTAAAGGTTTAAAACAGTACAACTAATATTATAAAAAAACTGGATAAGTCACATTCAAAATCATTTTTTTACTCAGTTTGGTACTGTGCTAAATTACGTAGTTTACTTTTACTATCTGACCTAATGGAATTGTTTATTTGGTAACGTGTATTTTTGGTATTCTGAGTGAAACAGGAAACACATGTTGTGTCTGAGGGCATCAATTCATTCTTCTGAAGTCAGTGGAAACTCTTATCCATTCTCATAACCATTTAGTTGAAATCAGACAGACATTTAACAACTATCTCCAGGAAAACAGTACCTAGCAAAAACATCCAGACATAAATCTTGCTAAAAATGTTTAGGAGCATTTTTTTCATCTGGTGGTTATCTAATCTGAAAGCACTTTCCAGACAGATCACCAAATGTTTTATAACAAACTTAAAATAGCAACATCAATAGCTGAGAAATGCTGATGTAACTCAGACCGAGTGAACTTGTAATTTTTGCTTCACCAGCAAACCAAACAGAATGCCACTGATTGTTTGACAGTGACCCGACTAGGCCTGGACAACAGCATGGTCTCAACCAATGAAGTGATCTTGGGGGTGGGGCTACCCGTTCAAACAAATAATCTGTACATTTATGGTAATCTGCAGTTTTAGGCTTTCATCATCAATGTGGGTCACAAATGACTTATGTGTAGCTCTCACTGCATAGCAAAGTTTAAGCCTGGTGAAGTGTGGCAAAACTGTGTGACATACAAACGCAAAGAAAATGAGATGACTAATGAAAGCACAACTACAATGGAGTCCAAAAGTCTGAGACCACTAATGAAAATGCTTTTGTTTCCCAGCATGATTACAGTTTCTGAGAGCATCTTGCATGCTTCAAAAGAAGCAAGGAAACTCGTGGAGTGGAGACATTTGAAACCTGCTGTATTTGCAGAACTTAAACTGCTACCGGATTTTAATTTATATAACATGTTAATAGACAATAATTTACACAAGAAGTGAGTGCAACCAACCCCACATCTAGAAAAAAGTGTTTAATTCTGGTCAAAAACAATCTTCAAAATGCTGCACACACATATTACTAGCTGTATCCACATGACGGGTTTAACTGAATGAAAAACGCAATTTATTGGTGCAGGACAACCACAGCACGTCTGGTGGAAACATGCAGATAAAAGGCAGAAGGAGCTGATAAGCAGTGATGGGCAGGAGGGTGTTAAAGGGTCACAACACCCTAAAACACATTTTTTGAGTTGTTTACAGATATATACATGTTGTACATTGCTGAAAACAGTAATATATGTCACTAAAAATGTT
>JAZGTJ010010297.1:0-18271 GCA_036877575.1 Botia almorhae | reverse complement strand
GTGACATATCAGAATTCAAAAGAGGACAAATGGTGCACGTCTCACTGGTGCATCTGTGACTAAGACAGCAAGTCTTTGTGATATATCAAAAGCCATGGTATCCAGGGTAATGTCAGCATACCGCCAAGAAGGACGAACCACATCCAACAGGAGTAACTGTGGACGCAAAAGGAAGCTGTCTGAAAGGGATGTCCGGGTACTAACCCGGATTGTATCCAAAAAACATAAAACCACAGCTGCCCAACTCACTGCAGAATTAAATGTGCACCTCAACTCTTCTTTTTCCACCAAACTGTCCGTCGGGAGCTCCACAGGGTGAATGTACATGCCCGGGCTGCTATAGCCAAACCTTTGGTCACTCGTGCCAATGCCAAACGTCGGTTTCAATGGTGCCAGCAGCGAAAATCTTGGGCTGTGGATAATGTGAAACATGTATTGTTCTCTGATGAGTCCACCTTTACTGTCTTTCCCACATCCGGGAGAGTTACGGTGTGGAGAAGCCCCAAAAAAGCATACCACACAGACTGTTGCATTCCCAGAGTGAAGCATGGGGGTGGATCAGTGATGGTTTGGGCTGCGATATCATGGCATTCCCTAGGCCCAATACTTGTGCTAGATGGGCACGTCACTGCCAAGGACTACCGAACCATTCTGGAGAACCATGTTCACCCAATGGTTTAAACATTGTATCCTGAAGGCGGTGCCGTGTATCAGGATGATAATGCACCAATACACACAGCAAGACTGGTGACAGAGTGGTTTGATGAACATAAAAGTGAACATCTTCCATGGCCTGCACAGTCACCAGATCTTAATATTATTGAGCCACTTTGGGGTGTTTTGGAGGAGCGTGTCAGGAAACGTTTTCCTCCACCAGCATCATGTAGTGACCTGGCCACTATTCTGCAAGAAGAATGGCTCAAAATCCCTCTGGCCACTGTGCAGGGCTTGTATCTGTCATTCCCAAGACGAATTGATGCTGTATTGGCCGCAAAAGGAGGCCCTACACCATACTAATAGATTATTGTGGTCTAAAACCAGGCGTTTCAGTTTCATTGTCCAACCCCTGTATATATATAATAATTATTATTATATAATAATAGTTATACAAATATTTATAATAATAAATATTTACTAACCTGTATAGATGTGTTTAGCCAGTACGCGTGGACGCGATTGCTAAAGAATAAAAGTGGGCCAGTTACTAAGGCGTTTGAATCCATACTCGATAAAGGGCGCTGTCCGCAAAAATTGCAGACGGATCATAGAAAGAAGTTTTTTTAACAAGCGTTTTCAAGATTTGATAAAGAAGCATGATATTTATTATTTTGCGGCATTGGCGGATTTGAAAGCGAACGTCGTCAAGCGATTCAACAGAACTTTGAAAAGCAGAATGTGGAGGTTTTTAACGGCTACTAATTTTAGACGATACCTAGATGTTTTACAAGATATCACTCTAGAATATAACACTATCAATATCATGATAACATCATAACAATATCATCGTAGTATTAAAATGCATCCGATAGACGTCAACAAAAAAAACCAAGCTATGGTGTTTCAAAATCTGTATGCCGGCATTGAAAAGACAGCGAAGCCGTAGTTTAATTTTAAAGTCGGAGATGTCGTGCGGATTTCAAAAGTGAGAGGCCCGTTCGCCAAAGGTTATGAGCAGAACTACACAGAAGAATTTTTCACTGTGCTCACTTCACAGTAAGCAAAGACAAGGCGTTTATGGTGGATGAGATTTTGGAGGAGAAAAAGCAGGGTCGTAATACGCTAGTTTTAGTAAAATGGTTAGGGTGGCCTTCAAAATGTAATAGTTATGTAGACAAAAAAGTTCTGGTCGACTTGCAGCGGCTTTAAATTGTTCTCGTGAGCATCGCAACGGCATTTGAGCCAAAGGCTATCAATCTTCTTTGACGGTATACCCTGAAAACCGTATATCTATTTACAGAACAAAACTAAGGACTTGAAAGGCCAGTGACAGGTCAGGCTTTGCGAGATCGAATATCCTAGAACGTGGTACACGTTTAAAGAGGAAGATGCCGTTGTCACGTTACACATGGCACCCATCTGCTGTAACGATGGAAAAAAGTGAATTTTACTCCAAACCCCGACAATAATGCAAAGAGTACGGTCTTACCGGGTCTGTGTGTTTCAAAGAGGTTGTCTTTAAACGTAGGATAATACGCTGACGTTCCGGCGGTGATTTGTGCGATAAATAAAATAATAGCGCCTTCGGCATACTGAATTACGTTCAGACAAAACAACGTTTTTCTGAAAGCGAAGCCTAACATTTCATTATCCTTCTTTGGGAAGTTAGCATTTATTTTAGGATTGAAATTGGACGAAGCTTTGGGACGAAGCAACATAAAATGAAAATGCAGATTTTGAAAATTATGTCATGACGTTCTGTCAAGAATGCATAATGACTCCGATAAAACTCAAGAAGGATCGGGACTTATGGTCATGTCCCATAAACGCCAGTCTGTACCGCCGGGGATTAGAAGGCGTGGTCATGCGATAAAGAAAACAAAATACCTCTCTTGAGAAAAACATATATTTAGAAGTGAGACTTGGACACGCGCAGGCTCTGCTCACAACTACGGCAAAGTATCCTATAGACAGAGCCTGTCTCAAAAATGTCTTTATACTGGCGGGGGCTCGTGTTTCGAATCAAGAAAATTTAAATCTAGGAACTATGCCAAAATCTATCATTCTTGGTATGCTGGATAATGACGCGTTTACCAAATAAAAAAAAAACTTTCGTTTTCAAACATTACGACTTAGAGTTCCTAGCCATTTACGTCGATGGTCAGCAATTTTCCTCCAAACCTCTGCAACCAAATTTTCGGACAGGATCGGCAGTACCCAAATATTACCAAATGGTGATGTCGACCGGAAGACATCTGAGAAACCAGCCCCTGGCTACCAATACAGACGAATTGCTCAACAGATACGCACTGTACGCATTTAACCTCACGCAACATGTATCGCTCATCAAGTCTGGAAATATCAGGCTTCCAAAAGTCTTCTACCTCATAATATTAACCTCATTGTTTACGCTGTTTTAATAGCGTTATCGAGGTGTTGAACCGTAGACAGGTCCTGGTCGATATTAGAGCGATCAACTACCCGAAGAACCATTAAGGGTCTTACCGTTCATGGCTGTGATCAACACTCATCCTTCAGATTTGCCAGGTGAACATTGGCTGGCCGTTTACTTGACCAAAGAGGATACCGGATGTTTTTTTAACAGTTTTGGCAACCCTCCCGATGACAAACGGATTCCATACACCATGAAAAACTTTTTACAAACCAATGCCGCTAACGACGTATATTCGGACAAGTGCGTTCAGGATTTTACAGCGGAAATATGCTGACAACATTGCATGTTCGAAGCTATAACAACGTGATGAAACTGTATAACGACGATTATATTAAAAATTATAGAATAGTTTTGCTGTGGTTGGTTTTAGAATGTGAAAAGATTACGCTCTAATGCTTCTAATGCTAATTTGCATATTCAATGTGTGCAGACGTGTATCTCTTTTGGCTGCGTGTCAAATTTGTTTGAATTAATAAAGACTTTTGAAACCGATAACCTTTTATCGCATTTTATTGTGATTTTTACAATGCAAACATCCACCATCAAAATTCAAACCACTGCCTCCGATCAATAGTAGGCGATTTAAACATCGGTTCAAAAGCGGTCAAGCGTTATTAATAGCCCTCTGAGCGCGGTTGTGGCTGATCTTTCTGGGGTGAAAAAGATCGGCAAGTCAGGCAAATCGCCTCTTTTTCGTAATACTCTTGAATGTACACCTCTTTGTCGACGTCTGTAATGATGTTTGATAGGTAACCGGACGCTTGTTGCTTTAATCGGAAAAACGTTTTCACGTATTCGCAAAACAACTTATCCGAAATTGAAAAAAGAAAGTGCAAAACTTCGTCGATCCGCTTGACCTCATAACCTTTCTCGATTGCTTGTAAAAGCTCGATACTGACCCAGCAACCCGAGAGTCTCCTCATCCATGTGAAGACAACTTGCTGTTTGATTTTGTTTTTGCATGCACGTGCGACATAAAGGAAACATGAGTTTACCGCCGCATCTGTAATAGAGTACGGGGTGTAGTCATTTACCGTAGGCCGTAATAATTCTCAATCGGTTCAAAGTCACTGAAAATAATTTCGGTGTGGCCGATAGGGTGGGTTTTCCTGGCCTGACTGAAGGGGTACAGGCTGTTGAAATCAAGATAGCTTATTTTTTCACCATCAACTGTTTTGTGATAGAGTTTATAGGCATTCGTTCAACCTCCAAAGAGCGCGTCCCTAGGTCTCAGTCTCTCGGGAGCCTGATAGGTACTCATAAATTCATTTTGTTCCATTCGCAATCCCACTCCCAATTTTTAAACCGTACGCGTTCTGCAGAATATCCACCTTATCGTCAAACTTTCTTCTAAGAAAGGGGCACTTTCTTGCTGTAGGGCACGGTAAACATGGGGTGCGTCTGGTGTGGTTCGAAACAGCACTCGTGACTGTGATGTAAACAACCATTAAATTCCAGGCCGTACCTCACCTAATCCCGTTCGTAGTACCCGTCTAAAAAGTAATTACCCACTGATACTTCACCGTGGTTAACCATGTGGTGAATGTCGACGTTTTTAGTCTTTTTGATGTATTCGAGCCATTCGATGCATACGTTTGAGTATGACTTGCTCTTTTGCATGTACGCATTATTATGGGTCAGCACCAGCGTGTCCTCTTCGAGATAATGTGTTTTAAAGACCCCCATGCAGCAACTCGCGAGCGTGGTAAAGCTGAACGGATTTAGCTTGGTACATTCTATGAATGCCTCGTGGTATTTCATACAGGCCTCGCGTAATAATATAAAGTCGTTTACGCCGTACCAGTGCAACTCTTTCTTAAAGTCAGACACTTTATTCGCAAAGGTGCTGTACCATTGCTTGGTTTTTATCGGACATGTCGTCGTAACCGTATAAATTTTTGTCCGGGTAGGGCCCTATGTAGGTCCCCTTTTTTATCCTATTGAAATGATGTGGAAAGTACCATTTGCCTTCTGAGTTCAAGTTTAACGGCTCTGTCATCTTAGACAGAGCCATCGGGATAAACGAGTACGAGTAACTGATGATATATTGCTGGTCAAATGCTTCATTGTACATGAAAATTAATTTGCACCCTTGCATGATGACCTCCACAGCAATCTTTGCAAAAATACTCTAAAATTAGAAACAAGTCGAATTTGGACGTGTAATGGGCTATAAAATAATAGCTTTCATAGCGGGGGTTTTCTGAATCGCGTGAACAGTCGGGCTACGCACTGCGGGCCGTGTGATACAAAATTTGTACCTTTAAAGATAATTGCGCAGACAAAATTAGCTATGTGTTCACCGTCTTCATAGCGGGTTTTTAAAATTGTAGAATGTGTACTTATTATTAGGCTCCATGGGCTCTATGTGTTGAATAAAACACTCGTGCACCCGGGTTGTGGGTCAAAGCACACGTTACAGACTAGTTTAAATGCTGGTGTCTGACGTTGCTGTAACCGTTATAGCAGTGCGTACACACGTAGCTACTACCGATGAACTTGTTCAGATTGGGAATCTTGTAATAGTGTTCGTCCTGTAAATAGAGATGTGCTGTTTTAGGATGATATTCCTCATGGTTCGTGTATGTTTCCAACGCTCCAGAGCTCAAACTGGAGCTCAAAAAAATGACTATTTTGAATCCTAGCAGATTTTTAAATGCGCCAGTGTCATGAAGACCGATATTGTCTTGGATCTTTCCCAGCGTTATTGTGAATAACCATAGCCCAGCTTCCAGACGGTTCTCGGGTAGTTGCGGCTCGAGAAAATGTGCGAGACATATAGAAAAGCACACATTATTTGCGGCGTTCATGGGGCAAAATAAGCTCATCTTTTTTGTTTTGATTGATTGAGTTTACGACGGCCCCCTCCTTATCTGTTCATAGCCATGTTAGTGCTGATCCCAATCATATTGTCGAGCTATAACAGGCTATTGTCGCTCTGTAAAATCTTTTCAATTTGAACGGTAAATACGTTAACGTTGTAATTAGTCCCTTGCAAATAAAACAGCATTGACATCTGATTTAAGACCAACGCCTCTTAGGGTCAAATTGATTATGCCACCGTCATCCTCGAATTGTCAGAGCGACACTATTTCATTCATGGTATCGTGCAGACAGATATGATACGTGGCCAAATCTGTAAAGCCTATCGGTCTCAGATTCAGATTTAACGAGGCCTCGTTAAAACACGATAAACATTTTCCATACCATCATTACATAACAAAACATGTCGACGGCGTTCAGGGGTCAGGGGGCAAAAGAGCTTGTCGAACGCACTCGTTGTTTAAGGCACCACAGCGTTGAGCATTAACAGTCTTTATGAATTAAAACTTTTTGTAGTCAACAAAAGTTTTGTAATCAATATTATGACTTTTTTCTATAGTTGCTTCTAAATTAGAAGCGTGTTACGTCTACATATTTAACAGTTCTTGTAATCTGTAACATGCATGATATGGGGTTTCAGTGTGCATTCTGATAGCATCTTGCAACAGGTCTGAGACCGCCTGATCCGAATGATGATCATGCTCTTCGAATAAACAGAAACAAATTTCATGTACCAACGCGTATATATTTTCAGGTAGGATAATGTGATATTTACGTTACATTGTTTATAAAAGTAACACATACATAAACTGTAAAAAGAAAGAATCATAGCTATACCATAATTCATACAAAGAATACAAAAAAAGCATTTAGCTGAGAGGCTGTCCAGTTTGCCATATCGTCATTGGCTTCAAAACATGCTTCCATATAAAAAACTTTACTTAAAAGTAAATCGCATGCGCACAGTTTTTTAATAACATTTAATAGATCGAACAGATAACTAACCATCATATACTTCATCAACATGATCGTTCAGTTCGCGATGATGCGTATCAATATCCGGGTCGTTTGAATCATCAGCCTGCGTTGTCAGGTCGATAACATCTACAGGTGATAGAGCGGTCAGAATATTAGATTAATCATGAAAGTTAAATCAACTTGTTACGCTGATCAGAAAGGCGTTTACCGTTTCCACCAACAGGTACGGCCGATTCTCTCTGGCTAGATGTCAAACAATGTTTAACCCGGATGGTCGAGCGAAGGTCTGGACCGATGCCAACTTCTTTTTATCTGATGCGTCCGGGGGGTCCTGAGCATCTAAAGAATGTCAGGGGTATGCTTCCCACCGCACGATTTAGACACGCTCACACAACTAGCGCTTCAGCGAAATACACTTAGAGTTTCAGCTAAAGCTTCACCCTTTGACAGCTGTTACGAGGCCCAAGAGGATGTAAACACGCTTTAGACACGTTCACACGCTTAGTGGAGGCTAAAACTTCCCCCAGAAATCACTTTTATGAGTCCCACGAGGATGTAAACACGCTTTAGACATCACACTTAGCGGATGCTTAAGTTTCGCCATATGCCGCTGTCCATAAAAAAAAAACCTGTTACAAACTACAATATATCCACTCTATTTATCCACACACATTATCATTTTTTTTCATATCAAACATATTTATACCATTTAAAAAATATGACAGCTGTTACGAGGCCCATGAGGATGTAAACATGATTTAGACACCTTCACACAGCGGAGGCTAAAGTTTCACCATATGCCCGCTGTCCATCAAGAAAGAGACAGCTGTTACAAACTCTATCCACTCTATTTATCTGTATATTAAAAATATCCCATTTAAAAAAAAACACTTCTGGGTTTAATCTAGGGAAAGGTCAAGGTCAACCCAAGGTCAGTTGACCCCCCCCACCCCCGAAAAAGGGGGAGGGGAAGGTCAAAGGTCAAACCCATTAATCATTTGACATAAAGTGCCGTATATTAACTACTAATGGGGACAAAAAACATAAAAGTTTTATGAAAGTTCTCCTTACAACCATAAAGCTATACATCTGTTTTGAGTCTTGTCTTTCATCACATTAAAGCTTATATGGTTTCAGAAGGCTTGGAACATGTACGCAAGTTGTATGGATTACTGTTCTGTCATTTTGAAATTTGACAGGTCCAGTCCCCTTTCACTTTCAACATGTGCAAAAGAGTGTCCAGAATATTTTTTTTAAACGTACCATATGTTTCACTGATGAAAAAAAAGTCATACAGGTTTGGAACAACATATGAGTGTATGATGAGAGAATTTTCATATTAAGGGTAGCCTGTTTGTTAAAATGAAAAACAGATCCATTCCACTTTTACTACCCTGGGTCAGATGAAAATAAACACCAATGATTGGTTGTTAAATGTTTAAAAAGCCTTTATAAAAATTATAATAATATTTAAATGTGTATTGAAACTGTCGACAACCAAGAATGGTCAATGGGGAGAGGGGACTAAATGATCTTAGAGGGTGCATTATGGATCAGCAGCGAGAGGGGAGATGGGTCCCCTCCGTCAAAGCGTTTAGTTGTTTCATATTCATTCGTCTGATTGAAGCTTGAATGTGTGCTACATTTCAATTGGCATCAGGCCCCCTCTGGAGTGCTGGAGATATCTAATGCCTTGCCAATAATATGCACATAATAAAAAGATGTGGGTGAAGGTTAGAGTCATGACTTCAAAATGTCTTCTGTTCTGTTTGTCAGGCTCGTCAGGCATACAATATTTCAACTGCCGCCCCAGCAAGCGCAGGTATTGACCTTAAAAACACTTTCAGAGGGTTTTATTTTAAAGAAACCTTTGTAAAAGCCATAGAGGTGCGACAGGGACAGTTTATGCATGCTTTGACTGTTTGACGTTGAAACTTCTCCCTTGTGAAGCATGCTTTGTCAGTAGGAATGTTCACAGGAAGCTGGTACGGTTAATCATGGGCCATATTGGGCCGTAGCATGGTGTCACTTATCTCTGCGACCGTAGCATTCACCTAAAGTGCAGGGTGCATGAGGAGCCACTGATTCTTGCTTAATGGTTGCTATCTGCCGATCCAAATCCGTCCATCTGTCCAGTTTGGACTGGACGTCCATCGAGCCTTTGGCACACACCTGTTAATTAGGTTCTCACAGAACAGAAAGCAGGATTTATGAGAACAGAGAAAGGTGCAAGGAAATGGGAGGCATATCTGTTCCAACTCATCTCATCTGAGTCGCTCTGGAATAAAAATCCTCATGAAAACCTTTTGACTCTCTGTGTTTGCATGGAAATGCCAGCATTGAAGTGTGCAAAAAGCTGGCACTTTACAAGTGGAAGTGGATTCAGAAAGGTAGCAACAGTTTCTCTGCAGTGCTTTTGTTGCTTTTGTTGTTGTAACAATAAATACAATTTACCAGTCCTAGGACTTATTTACAGATTAGTTCAAGTCATATGGATCCTATACATGTTACAGGTTTCAAATAACGCAAATGTTTTTGGTGCAGACCTAAAATTCAGTGACGCCAGGATCAGTTGCCATCAAAGCCATTTTCTGAACTGGGTTGCCAACTTTAAAAAACTCAATTTGCTTGATAACAGGCGGACTTGCGTACAGTTGATGTCAACTGCAGCGTAGTTTCCAGTCAGTATGAAAACTGCCCAGCCTAATATACGTAAATGTACCACTGTGGATGATGCAATAATTGTATTTTTAAGGCTGGCAGATGCCAGTAACAGAAGCATGAAGAAACAAATTAAAGTGAACAGCATGTTTAATTTGACACTTTCGCCAACTGGGTCGTTGCCTAGCTACAGTAATAAACAGATGCCACAAGTACTTACCCTGGTACTCTCATGATGTAATTGCAGTTGATAATGTAATGTGAAGTAAGACCTTTGGGCACCATTATATCAAGTGTGAAAAGAGATCCAGTACATATACATACTGGACCTAACATTGCATCTTGTTGTTGTACCACCAAAATGGACTTCAAATTTAGCAAAGTTTAATGTTTTGATAGATGTCAGGTATAATTAGTCTCGCATTGCAGGGCCTTTTACTATCGGCATGAAATCTGTGCAAAAACCTTATAAAGTTTTGCAGAAGGAATGACTAGTTCTTTGGGAGTGCTCATTGTAGCGGCATGGTGCTCCACAACTTACTGTATAAAAAACAGATCATGTATAAATTCCTGACTTCAGGACATTGCCAGTTAATCCTGAATTGATTTCAGACAGCGCTTGCCATTTTTGTGCACAATATGCATCAGACAGTTCATGAACAGTCGGTGAGCTCATTGAGGCTTAGACTATGTATACGTAACATTGAGGAGACGTTTGCATATTTAGACTGCTGTAGCATTTTGAAGTGTGAAAGATCTGCCCCTTCAAAACAACTCTTAATTCTGGTGTGGCATAATTTACTTAGGGCATTAAATTTAGCACTTGGGGTGCAATGAAGCCCTTCTGATTGATAGACATGTTCGCTGTTAGAAGGTCTTGACTGTAGCCTGTGGGTGAAGACATATAATCCCAGAGTTATCTGAAAGGTCAACTTGCCATTTAATCAAACATCTGACTGTTGAGGCCATGTCTGTCAGAGATACGTGACCTTCAGCTCTCCCAACGTTTAAAAATCAGCTGTAACCTCCTCAAATACTGTCACATCACCCACATGTTCTGCTGTTATACGGAGCGAGATCACTCACCTCTGGCTTTTGCACTCTTTGTCTTTATCTCTTTAATGTGTGCTAGGTCTTTAGCCAGCTCTGTTGCTGATGTTTCCTGACAGACGCGTAACGATGATCTCACACGGACACTCTTTATAGCAAAGTCCTGTTTAGCTGTCAATTAGTTTTTACTCAGTAGCAGGAAATCCAGTCATCTTTTAGGCCCAAACCAAAATGACACATTTCCATTAGGACTGCTAGAGTTTGATGCGGCTCATTAGTTCTTCATAGGCTATTGCGTATAGTGGCACTGTTTCTCGATGGCAAATTGGATGTGAGGATGATCTCTTGCTAATGGTTATTTCTAATGCAGAGCTAATGTGGAGGTCCAAGCCCTGCCCATGTATCCAAATAAAACGGGTGTGTATGAGGATGCTGTACACTAGATGCTGTACGCTTGGCCTTAAGTTACAATTACAATAATCATTGATGGTGGTTGCTTTTGTGATTATTACAAATGAAATGTACAAAAATTTAGTTATCTACAGCGAATAAAATAATTCCAGTGCTCCGATAATTCTCCAATAATTGTCCTCATCAAATCACATTTCTATGTTTAGTTTATCACTCTTTTACCTCCTGCCTCCTAATAAGCTGTTCTTAAAGCTGATGGGTCTATATGCATTTCTGCTTCATCTTGCTTTTTCAACTCTGGCTACAGAAGTTATGGAACCGTGAAAAAGTGCAGAGATGGCGATAAAGTGATTACATTTCCTGCAATCTGTCATTCTGTCCATACTGAGTGTTTGGTAATCAGCAACAAATACAGAACTGATTGCATTAGAGGCTGGTGCGTTCCTAACTTAGTGTGACTAAGGAATCTAGTTCATCTTAGTCACAGAACAATCAATGTTCTCTAAACAATGAAAGTGTTCATTAAATATTAAACAATGAGGTCATCAATCAATGATCAGGACTCTGATATAAAATGGATGGTATTTGCCACAAGTAATTAAACACAAACTATTGATTTGACATTAAATTTTAGTTATTGTGTTATTATGTGAAACATTAGAGTAGGACTCCTGAAGTAGCCTGAATGAGCAGTTCGATAGCACTTAATGCCCAGCTGTGTAGTCGTTATTGAGGAATATCAGATCTCTTGAAAGTTAGAATTGACCAGTCAGAATCAAGTGTTCAAGTGTAATAAGACTAACAACTGATCATTAAAAGTAGAGGTACAAACACATTATGCCATCGTAAGAGAAAAAATAATTAAACATGATAACAAAATCAACAAAAGTAAATACTGGCAAACAGTCAAACAATTTCTTATTTCAATGCATGCTAGGAATAGAGCTTTCAGTGGTGGCCTGTTTGAACTAAACTTGCATGCCACGTTTGTTTTTTTGCATTAACAAATCTTAACAAGTCCAGTGTCTCACAGTAGAAAGCCCTAGGGACTGTGTTTACTAAATGGCTCACATGATTTCTGTTGCATTTGTTCTATATCTAGCGACATCAGGTAGGAATTCCTATGTCTGCCATCTGCATCCCAGTGTAACAGTTTTGTATAGCGTACTGAAACAGCAAGTATATTTTAGGGCTTGCAAAATTTCAAAATCCCTGGAAGCCCTTCGACAGGCACTCTTCAAATGAATTTCAGTAGCCCAAATAAAAAAAGGCATTATTTTTAATGTAGAATATTGTAAAGGAGACAAAACATCAATCAAAAACCTTTTTTCAAAACACAAAAAACAACATTTGTATAAAATAATCAAATTACAATCATCAATACAAATATTTGGTTCTAACGGAACTGAAATTTCTATGAAACAATAGACCATAATTCAGTCTGTGTCAGATTCTGAATCTGAAATATCAAGTGAAGTTATCAGATAAGAAAATGCCACTCTACGTTGAGGGCATCTCCTTCATCAGCTTTCTCCATCTGTGCATCAGTCTCCACTTCAGAACTGAAAAACCTGCGTAACACACACATTACCATTAGCGATTTTCTCTCCACTGTGCATGCGTTCTCTATCACATGTTTAAGCTTGCTGCGGGAGATTTTACTTGTCAAGTGAGGAGAGTGATGACTGACAGGACGAGCGTCACTGATACACAGTTCACAGCACGATTGCAAATTGAAAGTGACAGTAACTGCCGTAGCACTAATTGACTCTGGGGCTGCAGGTAATTTTATGTTGATAGAATTTGCTCAATTAAATAATATTCCACTAACTGCTTATAATTTATCCTTAACAGTGGGGTTAGGGAGAATTCAGCACCTGACCAGTGCAGTCCAGCTCCGTATATAGGTGCTCTCCATTCATAGAAAATTCGATTCAACATAATTACATCACCCCATCACACCATCATCCCTGGTCTTCCCTGGCTACACGCTCATAATCCCACAAACTTCTGGAAGGAGGGTCAGATAACCCAGTGGGGAGGTACCTGTTTTGATTAATGTCTTGCTAAGGTTATTTATTCATGTAGGCCCTCTCAAGTGTTTAAAGTACCAGATAATCACCAATCCGTCAAATTTCGCGACCCTCTTCCATTAGCCCCAGCAGCATTAGAACAATTACGGCAGGCTAAATTCTACACCAAGCTTGATTTACGTAATACATATAATTGAATTCATATTAAGGAGGGAGATGAGTGGAAGACAGCCTTCTCTACAACTAGTGGCCATTATGAATATCTCGTTATGCCATTCGGTCTAGCCAATAGCCCTGCGGTCTTCCAATCATTTATAAACAATATTTTCTGAGACATGCTAAAAAGATGGGTGATTATCTGTATTGATGATATACTCATCTATTAGAAGACCTTGAAGGAGCATATTCAACATGTTAGAGCCATACTCTAGTACTTAATACAGCATCAGTTGTACGTTAAAGAGCAGAAGTGCGTATTCCATCGTACCAGTACCGCCTTTCTGGGTTATGTAATTGGTCAGGACGGGGTGGCCATGGACGAGAGCAAAGTTAAGGCTGTAACTAAATGGCCCCAACCCAAAATGATCAACGACAAACTTCTACCGTCGTTTTATCCGGGGTTTTAGTTCAGTGGCGGTACCTTTCACTTCCCTCACCAAGCATACCCCTGGTAAACTTAAGTGATCTCTGTAAGCTGAACATGTGTTTTTTGGGTTAAAGACTAGATTCTCTCATTCTATAGCACCCCAACCCAGAGCTTCCTTTTATCGTAGAAGTCGATGCCTCCAATACTGGTGTAAGCACAGTGTTGTCTCAGCGTCAAGGCAACCCTCCCAAAATGTTTGTCTGTGCATTCTTTTCGAGGAAGTTATGACCCACTGAGCGCAATTACGATGTGGGTATTCGAGAGCTTTTAGCAAAAACTAGCATTAGAACAGTACCGACATTGGTTGGAGGGGGCTAATCATACTTTTACTGTGCTTACGGACCACAAGAACCTTGAATATACTCTATCTAGACAATCCGAAGGGCTGCAGTTTTATAGGTATAAACAGCCTCTCATCATTTACTCACCCTCATACCATCCCATATGACATTATTTCTGTATCTGAACACAAGCAAAGATTTCTATAAAAAACATCCATAGGTGACTACCATTTAAGGGAAGAGGTCTAAAAATGTTGCTCCAAAAAGCAAATACAGCCATCATTGAAGTAGTCTGCACATTCAATGCAGTTGGTAGAGTTCGACTTTGAAATAAACAACATAAATTGATAAATCCATCCTGGCATTTGTCAGTGGTCCAAGCTGGTGCCGGTAGTGTTATGGTGTGGTAACGTCTTGGTTACATATGTAACCCCCGTTCCCTGAAGGAGGGAACGGATACGTTACGTCAACTGACTGACATATGGGGTCTTGCTTGAGAGCCCTATCACCTTCGCGTAAAGAAAAAACACGCCAATGAGCATCGGCCCGAGAGGAAAGAGCCAATGAGCATTTGGGCAAACAGCCCAAGCGGGCGTATAAAGCCGGTCAGCGCTCGCTTTTATTCAGATTCTTGCTTCGGAGCAGAGTGTGTGTGTGTTACGCATTCGCTCCGCACCTTCGTTGGATTCCGGAGGACGAACCGGAGGACGACGCTGGACTCCCCCCTTCGGGGCGGGCAGGTCCAGGTGACTCTGACTCGGAGCTGACGGCCGTGCTTTTCCGGGCAAAAAATGCTGCCACCTGGCGGGACCGAGCCGGCAAGACCACGGCAGGCAGCCTCCGGCCATCCTGCAGGTCCACCAGGCCAAGGCACTCAAGCAGGTCCACAAGGGTAGTTCCGAGCCAGGGTTATGCAGAAACTGTGCACGGCAACCGGCCTCGCCCTCCGGGCGACTAAGGTCACGGCGCGGGCCCTTGGCCGGACGGTGTCCACCTTGGTGGTCCAGTAGGAAGTCGATGCCCGCTCCTCAGGCCTCTGACAAGCCCTCCAAGTAGACGGCTAAGGGGCCCTGAGTTGAGTCGGCTGGAGGGAAGAGGGACTGCACTTTCTCAGGAGGTGGTGACTGGGCCATACTGGATGTTGCTCGACAGTGAGAGACATGTTGCTTCCTCACTCCTGGGCTCGTCCTTTGCCACTGCGGGTGCGTTTGCAGGGTGTGGCCCCTCCTCATGCACCCCCTGCCCCCCCGGGCACTTCTTTGGGCATGTCTCTCGCCCCTTTGGTACCATTTGCATGGAGTCTGGGGGCCTGACTAGTGCTCCCCAGCCCATCTCGCTGGCTCCTGAGGACGATCAGACTCGGCTACGCGATTCAGTTTCCCAGGCGCCCCCCCCAGGTTCCGTGGCATCCAGCCCACCTCTGTGTCTGCCAGGGATGCTGTGGTCCTGCGAGCATGGTTTGCGGTCCTCCTGGCAAAGGACGCAATAGCGCCTGTCCCTCCAGCCGAGATGAAGTCTGGGTGTCGAGCAAGAAGAGAGGTGGGCTGCAGCCATCTTGGCCCTGCGTGTCTCGAATCGGTCCCTGCATAAGCTACCGTTTGAGATGCTCATGCGGACACTCATCTCTCATGCGTTCGGGCCACTGATTGGTTCGCAGCGATCAACCTGAAGGACGCATACTTTCACGTCTCGATTCTGCCGATACAGGCCGTTCCTACGGCACACGGTCGGGGGTCGGCGTACCAGTACAAGGTCATCCCCTTCGGGCTGTCCCTGTCGCCCCGCGTCTTTACCAAAGTCGTGGAGGCCGCCCTTGCCCCATTGCGGGAAGCAGGCATTTGCATTCTCAACTATCTCGATGACTGACTCATTCTGGCCCACTCTCGAGAGCGGATGTGCGACCACAGGGACTGGGTGCTCAGGCACCTCAGCCACCTGGGGCTTCAGGTCAACTGGGAAAAGAGCAAGCTCATCCAAACACAGGGCATGTCTTCTCTCAGTCTGGAGTTAGACTTGGTCACTATGAAGGCGCGCCTCTCCAACGAGCGCGCACAGTCGCTGCTGCGTTGCCTGAACAAGTTCAGCTGTGGTGTGGACTCTTTCAGAGTCTCCTGGGGCATATGGCATCTACGGCGGCGGTTACTCCGCTTGGCCTGATGCATATAAGACCACTGCAGCACTGGCTACATGACCGGGTCCCGACGTGGGCATGCTGCCGCGGCGCATACCGGGTGACTATCACTCCGTCGGGCCGCCAAACTTTTAGCCCTTGATCAGACCTTGGCTTTCTACGGGCCAGGGTGCCCTTAGGACAAGTGTCCAGGCATGTTGTTGGGATGACAGATGCCTCCAAGACTCCAAGGGCTGGGGCGCCGTATGCCACGGGCAGGCAGCTTCGGCTCCTGGACAGGATCTCGGCCCCTGTGGCACATCAATTGCCTCGAGTTGTTGGCAGTGCTCTTGGCTCTGCGCCGGTTTCTTCCGATGCTGCAGGGCAGGCACGTGCTAGTCCGGACGGACAGCACAGCGACGGTGGCGTATATCGACCCCCAAGGTGGGGTACGCTCGCGTCGCATGTCTCAACTCGCCCACCGCCTCCTCCTCTGGAGTCAGCAGCGACTCGGATCGCTTTGCGCCACTTATATTCTGGGCGAGGTGGGGTACGCTTGCGTCGCATGTCTCAACTCGCCCACCGCCTCCTCCTCTGGAGTCAGCAGCGACTCGGATCGCTTTGCGCCACTTATATTCTGGGCGAGCTCAACCGTGCAGCCGATGTGCTCTCACGACAGCTGTCGGGCCCAGGAGAATGGCGACTCCATCCCCAGGCAGTCCAGCTGATTTGGAGTCGATTCGGGGAAACACAGGTGGACCTGTTCGCTTCCCGCAAGTCCTCCCATTGCCCGCTGTTTTATTCCCGGTCCAAGGCTCCCCTCGGGACAGACGCGTTGGCACACAGCTGGCCCCGGGGTCTGCGCAAATATGCGTTTTTCCCCCAGTGAGCCTCCTTGCACAGAGTCTGTGCAAGGTCAGGGAGGACAAGGAGCAAGTCTTGCTGGTTGCGCCATTCTGGCCCACCCTGACCTGGTTTTCGGACCTGGCGCTCCTTGCCACAGCCCCTCCTTGGAAGATTCCCCTGAGGAAGAAACTTCTTTCTCAGGGACGGGGCACCATCTGGCACCTGCGCCCCGATCTTTTGAACTGTGTGTGGTTCGGGACGCAGTGACCCTGAGTGACCTGCCCCCGGGTGTGGTGGATACTATCACTCAGACGAGAGCTCTTTCCACCAGGCGCGCATATGCCCTGAAGTGGAGCCTCTTCACTGACTGGTGTTCTTCCCGTGGAGAAGACCCCTACACTTGCCCGATCAGCTCTGTGCTTTCCTTGCTGCAGGAAGGGTTAGAACGGAGGCTGTCCCCCTCCACCCTGGCGGTGTATGTGGCGGCTATGTCAGCCCATCACCTGGCAGTAAAAGGTAAGTATTTAGGGACACACGAGCTGGTCATCAGGTTCCTACGGGGCGCCCGGAGAGTGGACCCTCCGTGGCCGCCCCTCTTTCCCTCCTGGGATCTTCCCGTAGTCCTCTCTGGGCTGCGGGGAGCCCCCTTCGAGCCGCTGGAGTCAGTCGAGCCTAAGGGTCTGTCGCTTAGGACAGCGCTCCTGACCGCGCTCGCCTCTATCAGGAGGGTGGGGGCCCTGCAGGCATTGTCGGTCAGTGAGTCGTGCCTAGAGTTCGGGCCTGTCTACTCTCAAGTGATCTTGAGACCCGGCTACGTGCCCAAGGTTCCCACCATGCCTTTCAGGTATCAGGTGGTGAACCTGCAAGCGCTGCCCTCGGAGGAGGCAGATCCAGCCCTTACTTGCTGTGTTCCGTTGCGCCCTGCGCATCTACGTGGACCGCACTCGGAGCTTCAGACGCTCTGATTAGTTTTTTTTTCTCAGGTCTGTTTCGGAGGGAGGCAGAAAGGGAAGGCCCTCTCCAAATAGAGGTTGGCCCACTGGATAGTGGATGCCATCGCTTGGCTTACCAGGCCCAGGGCAAGCAGTGTCCTTCCGGAGTGAGGGCTCACTCGACTAGGAGTGTTGCCTCCTCCTGGGCGCTGGCGCATGGTGCCTCTTTAACAGACATCTGCAGAACTGCGGGCTGGGCGACACCCAACACCTTTGCGAGGTTCTATAACCTCAAGGTAGAGCCGGTTTCCTCCTGTGTGTTGGGGCCCACTGGCTAGTGGGCGGGAGGACTGGCTTGGTGTCTTCGCTTGCATTTCGCCTCCCCCAT